>DWJN01003405.1:0-13667 GCA_018248895.1 Carystus phorcus | reverse complement strand
CAGTATTATAAGCTAAGAATTATATACCGGTTACAAATTTCATTATTATCATGTATCAAGAAGTTATTATTATCAGTTATAGTCTCATAAATTACTTGTCTCATTTATAAGTTTGAGCTCAAATAATGACTTAAGATATTAGAAAGTAAAACGTATGGATATATTAATGATATTAACTGAAATCTCTCACCAAATCTGCGTTCGGTAATGATAATCTATTAATGGGGCTTTATTTAAAAGATAACAACCACGTTTTAATATTAGAGCGTAGAAGATGTTGAAGAATGGAGAGATGTGTATAGTACTTCATCATTTTTAATTACAGATATTTTGAAAGGTATTTTGAAAGATATTTTTAACTATGTTTATCTTTACATACATAATTTATGTTTTCTTCTTTAGAGAAATAAAAATGGGCGATTACAGAATCAAAGATGAGTACTAAGTAGCGAAGAGAAATGTGAAGTAGGAGATAATTAAATAGTAAATGAAGGCTCAAAGATATTGGATTAAAAATATTGAATTGAAAATAGTGAATAAGGTGGAATAAAACTAGATTGATTATTGTATAGCGAGTTTCCTTTACTCATAATCCTATCAAATCGTAGTAGGTAATTCCGTTTTGAAACCAAGATATCTTATAAGTCGTGAATGTTATACAAAACAACGACTTTAGCGCAGTATTAGAAACACAACTGTATATCTAAACTCTAGACATTGTGTTTTGCCAGCTATTTCCATATTATACAATTTCTGGCGCTAACAGCGTTCAATCATTACTTACTTGGCTGGCACTTGGAAATACACATCGCAGTCTGGGGTAGACGTGTGATGTGTCAAACGAACATACATTGCACGCAAGAGCCTAAATTGCAGTAAGCTGCAGAAATTCATCGGAATATACAGAGATTGTGAGTTAGTGTACAGTTAGTGATACGCTGTTAAAATTATATATCATTTCGGTTAGCATGTCTGACGATTTATGCTAATGATCATATTCATTGAAATGAACTTATTGTGTGAGCTCTATATACGGTAATGGTCCACTACAGGGCATGGGGCTCTTCTCATCACGAAGGAGGTCTAGAGCATACTCCATCACGCTGTTTCATTTCGGATTGGTGGAGGGGTTAGGCAACCTAGGTGTCGAGAGCTCTTTTGCCGTCTAGAGGCTTCCATCATTAGACCGAGGCTTAACGTACCCTCTGAAGCACGGAAACGCTCAAGAAATTTTACTACTAGTGGACACTAGTGGTCATCCATCCAGGTACTGACCGCGTCCGAAGTTGAAAAACTTCGTCGATCGCTTAGGATCCACGCGAGCCGCGGGCTATTATTGCGCTTCAAATTATTGTGTCAAAATATTGTCTTAATTCAATTTATTGTGTAACTATTATAATTAATGATTAAAATGATTACTAGTCCATATAATTTATTTTAGGTGATGCCCACCCGGGTAGTTATTACCCTTTTGTTTTAATCAGATTATTTGTCACACTATTATTCAAACTATTTGTCGTGTTCTGGCTTAGAGATAGAGAGCCAGTACTTTTTTCTTTTCTTTATTAGCTCGCAAAGCAAGTGATACTTTTGGTGTGGCTGGTGACCACGGGCAACAGTTTCCACTTCCCATCACCTAACCTAACCTAAAAAAATAGTATCTCTTTTGCCTAAAAGTTAGGTTAGGTCAATTTATCGATAAGAAGTTTAAGTGTTACTTATTACCCCATAATAAATATATAAAATTTACTGTGATAATTATTAATGGTAATGAGTTTTCAATAAACAACAGCGGTTTGTGGTCCGCTCTTTATAAAGTCACGGTAATAAATTATTGTTAAAACATCTGTATTTTCATAGACTGAATAGTTAAGCTTGCCTTTACTATTATAGGAAATTTTATAATATGTAAACCTTGAACAGACTGAATGTGATGTGAAGGTAATTAAACATTACTGAAATCATTAAAATTAAATAATAATTGTCGCTCAAATATAAGAGCTAAAACATCAGTATGTTTTACCGTATTTTAAGTTCCAAGACTTGTCGGAATCATAAGAAATGTCACCAACATTGCAAAATACTTAAAACAACGTTTTCATATATTTTTAGGGCGAGTTATAACCGCTAAGCATAATAATTTTAAAAGCACACGGACTTCCACAACGTATATTTCTGTACTTACCTACTTGTACATATTCCGGATTTAATAAACTACGTCGAAATATATCTTTACAATTCAGTACTATTCAAATGCTTATTTTTCGAAGATAGTTGACTTATGCTGTTTTTAATACTACAGAACCAATTGCGTCGCATAACCATCGTCTTACTGTTTTTAAAATTGCTAGAAAACTATTTTGATGCCATGAAAAATGTTTTTTAAGTTTATGGGGGTCTAACCATCTTTAAGTCCAGGTTAATCTCATTCATTGATCCTATGCGATCGACAGAGTTAAGCAACTGCGGGCGCGGTCGTTACCTGGATGGGCTGCTGCTTTTGGCAAAAATTTTTTGAGCGTTTCCGTGCTTCGGAGGGCACGTTAAGCCGTCGGTCCCGATTGTTATCATAGATAACAATGATTATCAAAACTCATCATATCATAGATATCATAGATAACATTCGTCAAGTACCGTCGGCAGTCTTCGAGTGGCATAAAAACTTCCGACATGTGGGTTGGCCGCTAACACCAACTTGCATTGGATGAGCGTGGTGGAGTATGGTATAGACCTTCTTATTGACGAGAAGAAGAGACCTTCAGCGCTAAGCAGAAGCTTATATAAGCAGGGCATTAATGGGTTGAAGGCAAATCTCATCCGCTCGCAGTACAACCTAATCAACAATGAATTAAGCCATGGTGAACGTTCTTCTGAAGAGCGTTGGGCTTATACTTAGTTTAATGGCGGTAGTGTATTTTACGCAGTAATAAGCTAGCATCTTTAGAATCAATGAATGTGTTAAAGAGGTTCCCCCGATTTTGTTTTGCTAACGTTTTGAAGGGTTTTGACGTTACAAAAAGGTTATACGCATAACATTACTTAAGAGATTAAAATAATGATAATGTAAGTAATAATTCCACTTTCTCCCACAAACAGTCTTTATTTTCAGATGGCTATGTTAAAGAATACTTAACATGTACCTAATCTACGTAGGTACATAATTTTGTAACATATATATTTTTTATCAACCTCGAGGTAAATGTTTTTCTTTTTTCCTTTTGTAAGCGAATTGAATAGAAGCCAAAGTTAAAAACCAAAAGAATTTGATGCTTAATGTTATTAGGTTAAGGCGAATAACGCCCAACTCTTAAAATGGGACATGTGTCTACAAAGGACTGCAAAGGGCTAAAAGGAAAAAAGGTTTTTATAATAAAGTTCCGAAGATGATACGTGATTTGCTTGTATAAATGTACAAGTAACGTGAGAAAGCCAGTTGTTGGTGAATATATCAAGTATAAATACGTTATATTCCGTAAATATATGATAACTACAAGCTACCTTAATATAAGTGATCTCCTTCTTTCATGGACATCAGCAATTCCAAAGACATCATCAACGCGTTACTGGTAAAGAAAGAAAATAATAGTAAGAAGTAATATTTCTAGCCCCCAATTGGAGACGACCCATAGTGGCCAATTCAAGCAAGAGACTCGACAAAGATGCCAAGTATAGTAAGAACCGTAGTTCGTTCGTTCTGCGTACAGAAGTCGAAGTAACCGCTGAATACAGAAAGATAATTATAGTTAGCTAATTACGTTATACCTTAAGACAGAAGGTCCCTTAAGTAAGGATTGAATAAATTAACAGAGGTGGTGTGACATGAATCTCACCACTTTTTATGGTAGAAGAATGAGCTGCGAGACTTGGTTTTTTTAACCGATTTCTTACAAGTTATGTTGTTGACGGCATCTCTTATTGTTGTACCTATAATATTTATATAGAATTACAAAGTTATTTATGAAGTTGATGTATGTAGAAAACTAGACCGAAATTGCAGAATGTTCTAACTTTTCCGTGATTTATACACTAACTGTATTCTAAATTGGAAGCTTCTACGTCTGCTAGAAGTGCCTTAGAGTTTTGATGATCATCGGCCAGTCAGTCAGTGATAAAAAACTCTGACTAGTTAATTAAACTACTGATTCAAATTGAATTAAACTTGAAATATATAGTGTGTGTATAATACACTGCCTACTTGGTGACTGAAAATTTAGGCTTCCAGTCTTTTCCATAATGAAGTTATAGGGGAGTCGAAAATGGCCTGAACTGCTTCGAGAAATATATGGAACGGCCCTATCACTTTGACGGGGCATTACCAAGCCGCCAGATATTAATGATTTAATATCAATAATAATCCTTATACGAAGCCCTACCATGAAACGGGGGGTAGACTTCTGTTGCCTTTTACGACTTTTGCTGTTTGCATTCCAGGCAGCCCTATAATTAGTTAAGTACCGACGCCATTTCTTACAAATTTAGATTTTTGTTGTAGTTGTTTTGAAAAATACGCCAAGAATTTCATCGAGTTTTGTGAGCAATAAAGTTACGAGCTGGTTTTAACAAGCTAAGTTTTTGTGAAACGGCGACTAATAAACCTGTGACCTATATAGAAAACCTGTGTCAGAGTATCAATTCTCAAATTCTTTATATAGATATGTGTATTCGAGGGGTCAAAGATATAAAAAAGAAATAAATAATAAATCCTTACATATTAACGTATGGCATGTTTGCTATAACTATTAGGTCACTTTGTCGAAACACGTTGTGTTCGATTAGAAGTAAACCACAGAATAGAGAGTCCGAAATATAGCCAGGCTTAAATCTTTTATCATTGCTCTGCAGTGTACCGCACCCGACGTAAATACATTCCTACTTCGGTTTACGGAGATAGTATTTCGTTACCGAATGGAAATATTTTAGTAACTGTAACGAGTCTTAACTGGACTTTTAGCTTCGATTGCCTTTTTGGGATTTTGGTTTGGAAATATGACATGTGTGTTAAACCGTTCTTATAGATTTTTAAAGATCCGTCACAAATTCCTAAAAAGCAACTCTTATATTAAGTTAAATACTATACTAAAATGTACATACATATTTTGACCTGTATGTGTTTACATTTGCTTAACTCCATGGCCTAGTGTGGTAAGCTTTATTTGTTGAGCAAAAACTTTCAGATTAGATTTCTCGTTAGGACAAATAATTACATATATATAGATAATGTTGGTTTTTAACCTACTTCAAAAAAGGAGGAGGTTCTCAATTCGATTGTATTTTTTATGTGTGTAGTAGGTCTATAACTTTTTACTGGGTGGACCGATTTCGATAATTCTTTTTTTATTCGAAAGCTGATGCTCTCCCATTGGTCCCATTTTAATTTGAGCGATATATGGCAAGTAGTTTTTGAGTTATTGCTGATAATGTGTATTTACTTTACTTCGATTTCGTGAATTAGGTGCTCATTTCACTATTTCTCTATGGGAAATGAACAAAATAAAGGGTATATGATGGTATGTAAGCTCCCAGATGGGTTTCATTTTGATTTGGTGAAGATCTGATCATTACTTTTGGGGACAGACAAAGGAACTCTTAAAATTATTACAGCAGATGTCTCACGATTGCGGCAATTTTTGGTTAGATTAGGTTACATCTGTGACATGAACATATACATGAAAGAAACCACTAAAAAGTAAGAAATAAATAAACTTTTAACAAAAAAGGAAAAATGTCCTTGTCTTTCTGTATTATTCATTGTTCACCCATGTCCTAGAGAATTCTAGTGTTGTTTAGAATTTACACGACGATTAAAAGAAACTAACGATTAAAATTGCATATACCCATATTTTAATGTTCAGTCTCTCCCATGTGACTTATACTGCAAAGTTTCACTATATTATGTGTAAACACTTGTACAGCAACTGTCAACCTGTTTAGAGAGCTTTCCCTCCCTCATTAAGGTGTTGCTCGCAAATTAAGCAATCAAAAACGAGTTTCAGTAAACAAAAATGACCGTGTAGACTAGAGGCTGCTTTGACTAAATGCGTGTACAAATTAAGTTTTTCAAACAAACTACGTTTTCTAATCCTCATTATAACTACAGAAAGGCGTAACGATATGATGATAATATTGTTATAGTGAATACTTTACAATATATTAAACGCATTACCAAATTAAGTTTAGTTTAATTATTTTTAAAAGATTTTAATTTATATGCGATGTATGTATGTATGTATGTTTGTTCGAGTGGAATCTTGCAACTTAATTTTGAGTCAGATATTTTGAACGGATTGAGGTGACATTTTGGGTACACGTTTAGTTTGGATGACAATGCATGATAAGTAGAGAGACATTCTAAATTCAATATGGTAGAACACCCAATATGGTGGACTAATAAGTTTTAGTGCACTTCTACAATATGGATATTAAATGAAAGGGCTGGCTAAAAGTTAGTCGTAAAGTAAAGTGACTTCATTATACATCCAATATGGATGAATTCTGAAGATGGCGGACTAGATATTTTAAAACATTCCTATAATAAGTATTTTTATAGTTGTTTAATTTTTCGTGATAAAAATAAAATATTGTTTCCTGAAGATTATTTTTGGTAACAAAAACAAATAAATGAGCATCACAGCTTTCAATTTAATATTCTAAAGATTTTCTGAAGTGATTCTGTATACCTTGTTTAAGGCATCAATTAATGTAGATTGTTTAGGATTTCCCTCACAAATTCCGGAGGAAGGAATTCTAATTGAGAGTATCAGATCGTAAAAGTTTTATTTCACTTTGTACTTATTTCCCCTTAACAATATATAACTTTTGATAGTAAGTGGCAATTAGAATAACAAATAAGAATTTGTTAATGATTAGAGAAACCTTTCAAATACTTAAGAAAAAGTTTAGGATATATAATTATAGGTTTAGGATATATAATGTGGTTAAAATTCTAAAAAAGGAATTGCACTACTTCTAGTTTTTAAGGCTATTTGCTTCGTCTTACTAGAACGTATATTGTACTTTGTTTAAGATAATGCCTCTAATAGCTGTGCGATAGCTAATTGTACCTATTAGAGAACACGTTGTTATGAAAATAAAGGATATTTGTAATGTTGAAAATATTGTTATTAATAGACTGAAAATAATTGATTTAAATGTTTTTCAATTAGGCTTTAGTCATGTTTATGAAATTTGAAATTACATTAGTCATTGTTCTGTAACGAAAAGTGACCTCATTTTCTTTTTCCATTAAATTACGAAGACGAAACTCCCTAAATTAATCCTTGATTAATCGCTAAACAACTTTATTAGGAACCCTGCACGGCGTATATTTAGGTTGAAGAAAAGTGACTTAACGTTAAGTTTTATATTTTTACTAGTAGACTCGGCCACGTGTTGCTGTGACTAAGGTTTACATACTCAATTTTGCCAATTAATTACCTTACACTGCCATCTGTTAGAATCTTATAGAACTAATCCTTCGTAAGATATTAAACAAATAATTTGCAATAAAATAATATTGCGTTTATAAATTGAGCTGTAAGCTATCCTATCTTTCAAGTTGGATCAAACTGCATACGGTGTGCAAAAGTTGATTCAAATCGGTTAAGTAGTTTAGGAGTTCATCGCGGACAAACATCGTGACACGTACTTTATTTATATATTAAGATAAGATAAGATATTACAGAAAATTTCAATTGTGATATCTGAAAGTATAAAGTTAAAACCGTTAGGTATATAATTTCAAAAATAAACAAAGTAATTCACATTACAGTTGAAATGCAATTTTGAAACATAGATTGATTCGGATCACGTCGGTTGAACATAACGTACGTGCAACGGGATGAGGGCATTAAATGCATTTGTGTGAGCCATAGAACTAAATCTGTCATTACATTGAAATTCGCGTTATTTTGATAGCTATGGTTGTTTGCTTTAAGTAGCGAAATATTAAATTCTTATAATAAAGTGTTAAAAAGCTAATATAATATTATCTAAATCTATTCCGAAGTATTCGCGTGAATCCCAAATAAACAGGCATTAATTGAAAAATATTATCTGGTGGCACCATACAAGTGCATCAAAAATTACTGGCCTGCTGTCTTGCGTATTCCGCCATGTTGGATTTAGAATAACGTCATAAAGTTATTGTCATCCAAACCAAACTTATATAGAAAATTTCAGCTCAATCGGTTGAATTTATCTGCTTCAAAATAGAGTTGCAAGGATCCACAGGAACAAAAATACAAAAATACACAGTGAAAATTAAATAAAAGCTTTTAAGTAGTATAGATTATATTTCTAAAAACCACTTATGTTTCGAAATCTTTTAGGCGTATATTTTGTTTCAGTTTTTTGGTTTCTTTATTGTTTTTGATCATCGAGGCAATTGATAATTAATTTTAACGTAAAAAACCAATTGAAAATACAAACTACATTAATACTAATTATAACCAATTTTATTTATTAAGCCCCACTCAAAGGACATTTGAATCTCCTGTACCTCGGTGATTTTGTTTGTGACACACATGCTCCCTTTCAACTTCAATCTTAGGGTACACATCTGTGAAATTAGAAAATATACAGTTGAATGACGCTCAATTACATGACTGACGAAATGACTTCCAATGTTTTTTAACGTGCACGGAAATAAAAAGAGTATGTGGTTTTTTACTTGGTGTTAGGGCTTTGCGTAAGGATCGTGTTATCAATATTATTATTATGAAACCGTTAGTATTATTACTGGTATTATTATTTTGTTAAGCCCGCCTGGATAGCTAGCACCTTTTTGTTTGATTCTGTCGCGACAATACGTCATGTTCTGTTATGTGTTTGAGAGCCCGTACTTTCTTCATTTCTTGTTTATTTTTAGCGAGCAATGCATAAGCGATGTATTTTGTATTGACAATATCATGTGGCTCGTCTACACGTTTATTCGTTTGTTACCAAATTGAATTGTAACAAAAATAACCATTCCGTTACTGGAAAGATGACAATATTGGAAGGACTGTTATGGGCGAGTATATACTTCATATTATGCTGTTGACGAAATACTCAAAACTAAATATTTAGGAATTATGATAAGTGAATATGCAAAAACTTGATAAATCAATAATATGTACTTGACATATTCGTTTTTCTTAGTAGAAATCTCGGATGGCTTATAAAATGTCCCATCCATCGCCACAACGTATCATTTCCACTACTGCATTCAAAACGGTGATATATTCAGATTTCTTAACAATTTTATCTTTCATCAAAGCAAAAGTAAATGATTAGTGATCATTTCAAAAACTAAAAAAGTATTCGTCACCTGGCTTTACTAGAAAATACCACCAAATTATTAAAAAAGGGGGAAACAACCGAATTATACACCGAAGAAATCAAACTAGGATATGCTAAAGAGCCTGATGAATGAGTACAGCGACGGTTCTTATTTCTATTTTTGTCTCCATCGAGTCCAAATAACGCGCTCGTTTTCCGTCCGGAGTCATAAATTTGGTGTCTCTGTAGCCCAACGACCCATTTGCAATTGAAAGCGTTCTTTATAACAGGATATGTCCGGTAGCACTTTTACGAGCGAATGTACATGCAAGCTCCTACTGTGACACTGTACTACCTCGGATCGGACTCTTTTATTTTACAACCTTAATCTTGTTTGTACCCATGTTATGAGAATTTAGTCAAAACAAATGTTATTTCAAATTTACGGTACCTACGTTGAATAATTGGTTATGGATTTGCGGTAACAATGTGTCCTATGTGGAGCGTGAACAACCAAGAGCAAATTGACATCTCGAAGCGTTGTTATACTGGGCAATTGCCTGCCCTCATTAGTAATGGAAATAAGTAACCAGCTTTAGCTGTAATTAGAAAGCAAAATGCCTTTAGAATTATGTACGTATTGTTCGTTACTGTATTAAAAGTTAAGGATCAGAATAACTTGTAACTTAAAGGAAAGACTTGGTAAGGTTATTTTTTTCTTTTATACGTTTTATCCATATCTCAATAAATCTATCTTATTGATCCTATTACTTGTAATTGTTCCGACTCGGCTGCTTTTAAACATGTTTTAAAAATATATCATGAATATTGTATGCTGAATTTATACTTTACATAGCTTATGTTAGTTTTACAAATAGAATTTCGATATGCAGTGGTTATAGTCATCAACAAATCTGTCGCTAATCGTATTAAACGTGGAGTGATTGATAAATGCGAAAAGGTATTTCCATAGATATAGTTTCCACACACAGCAAATGAATCAACTAATTGATTGCTAATCCATCGGAAAATCGTACAGTCAAAGCGTAGCCTCAGACGAGGGGTACAATAATCGATATATGCCTTTAAGCTGTATGATCAATGAATGCAATGCCTTCCCATTAAACCTTTATTTGATGTTCAGTGATAAAATAAAAAATATCATTACAAAACCAATCAAATCGAAATTAGGCGGGAACGGATTACGCATCGAAAATGTATCATGAAATGCATATCATTTTATAACCGTATGGAATAAAAAGGAATAATAAAACCCGCATTATCGTATATTTTAGATAACAATTAGTATATGGACATGGGCTTAAGGATCTTATAGATGTTTTTTTTATGTAAATAGTCGGTAAACAAGCAAAAGTAGCAATAAACAATATAATGGTAAATTGTCACCGACTCATGGACATTAGTAACATTAAAGACATGAGTGACTCCCAAGCTTCCAGCCAGAACACGAAGAATAGTTTCGTCTGAGTCAAGTTAGATATAATAAACTAAACAAGAAAATAAAAGCTTTTAAAAAGCAATTTACTATGAATGTTACTTATTAATTAATGTGATTTATTCCCGAAATTTACGCTATTTAATAAACAGTTAGAGTCTTGGATATTCTTCAAACTCACTCTACGGATACTATATTTCCAACTTAGCATTTTAATTGAAGGCTGAGTACGAAGGACCGCGTATTTGTGACGCTATCAACTAGATGGTATTGCCTTAATCGCCGCGGTAGACAAGCGTGTTGACAAGCGTACCTACGAAACATTTCAAACAGTGATGCTACAGCCTGTCGTCGTGGAAAGGATTAACGCCCGGTGTAACCGTGATGGATATTCTGCCATCATAAATTATAGTCACATCTGCTTTTCACCAACGGGTAATAGAAGTCATTGATTGTGGTATTATAGTTATAAACAACATACATATGTTTTGATAAACCAAGTTTCTCTTCGATTTGGCCTATTTTGAGAAATCGGGTGTGACAGAGACAAATGAATAAGTCTTTTATTTCACTTTAGTGTTTGTCTGTGTGTAATATGTATTATTAAAATGTTTTAGGATACTCAAAATGATACGAGTATTCCAGAGATAAATCCCGGTAGGTTAACATGATAAGCCATTTTATAATACCGTAGTTTAAAAGTAATTTGCATCTAAAAGCTCCGAAAACTGCTGCTTTGGCATACCGTTGAAAGAAACTTTTAATTGACTTATCGATTTTTCATAATTTTGTAAAAAGTTTGTCGCCAAGGTATGCAATGCTAGTCAGTTTTAATGAAAATGTTTTAAGTAACATTGGACTTTTTACCCATGTCGTTAATCTCCCGTAATGGCGGGGTGACGTATCTCTAATGGACAGCGACAAAAATACGCGTCCGTAATTAATGAACTTGCCCCTTGAGCAAAATGGAATACCTTTGAAAACTCCGTTGCACAGGTGGCGACTTAAATGTTTAGATGACGGCCTGTTATAAAACCAGTTAGGTCGGAGTTAATGATAGCGTTTCTAATATAATATAGGTATATGACTACTTTAAGCAATAACAATAGAAAAAGGTACAAAGCTTTTTCTACGTTTACGTTTACAAAATTTAGCACAGTTAATGTTTCTATGAAAAAATTGCTCAGGAACTAATTATTGTCATATAATATGCATTACAATGAATAAAAATAAACATTACGTACTAACATTCATTTGACACACACACGTATTATACTTATGTAAACCTATGGTAATTTTTGTCCTCAACCCATTAATAGCCCACTACTGAGCACGGGTCTCTTCTCAACACTGAGGAGGTCGAGAGCATAACCTATGGTAATACATACATGAATATAAAACTTTGTACCCATTCTTAGTATAATGGTAAAATAGTAGAATAATGGATGCATGCATGAGTCTGAAGTTTGGCATAGCTAATGGAGATGTTTGATGATGATTTTATAAAGACATTAATTTATTAAAGAAGTGAAGTAACGTTTTGTCAAATACAACATAATTGTTCGAATTTCGACCGCGAGCCGAGTTTTTCGTATACCTATATAAATATTTACCGATCTATTTAAAATAATGTTCTTCTTTCCAAAATTGTGATATTTTAATAAAACAAAATAATACATTGTTTTTACAGATTTCATCTAATACCAATGTTACGAATCGTAAGTAATCGTACTGAAAACCGTGAATCCCTAATGTAATGTTATTCAGTGTTAAATGGAAAACTAACTTTCAAACGCGTTGAGAGTATTTACTAGTGATTATTATTCAAATCCTCAGTAGTGAATTAAATGCCACTGGATTGCATAACACAAGCTGAGAATTTGTTACATCGAGCATAGTTTTTCTTTTTAGTGATTATTGTGTTTTTTCGATTAGATGATTCGCCATTTCTTTTACGAAATCATATACGTTTGACCCGGTCTAGGATCAAACTCAGGACAACTAGTTCTAGTTTACGAGATCGTCAATTATCTCTCTAGTGTAAGATAGACATCGATTACTTTTTATACAATTTTATTAGACCCAGATTTTTTCGCGTTGTTGTTATTTTTTTATTAATGCTCAGTTTCTATTGTTCATAGCATTATGTTATATAGCCTATAATCTTTCTTGATAAATATACTATCTAATACAACATTTTTTCAATTCAAATGTGTTGATACTGAAATAAGCACGTTCAACAAACTTTTCAGCTGTATAATATTAGTTTGATAAGGTTTTATGTCGTTCCACTTTATATTTTGTGGATAAATGTTACAATGTGCTCTCAAGAATGTCTATGCAAAGCTTGAGGCCGTAATTGTGAGCAGTTATTGTATGAAAAACTTTACAAACAGGCAAAATCATAGTCGCCTTTGTATTATGATATTAGTATTGGGATAGTCGTAATGCATTAGTGTCAATATTAGCGTAATAAGCATTTACAAATATCTGTTCAGATGAATGAAGCACTCTGTTCAGATGTTATCTATGAGATAACTGTTGAATATTTTTTAGAAGTGTGGAGTATTGTGTTTTTATACTCGTATAGTTAAACGGGTAAAAGTTATCATCGATGCGCATGGACATTAGAAATATCAAATAATTCGGAACTGCCTTCCAAAGCCTTACTTATTTATGGGCCTTAACGAATAGTAATGAACTGGATTGCGCCGATAACGAAGTTGGCGGCAATGACCATTTATATGACGTGACCTATCTGCGATCTGCGGGCTGTAACCATAAAAATTGATAGCAGAGGATAGGATAGGTTATGGTTATCTATGATTTAATACATAGACCGCCAGTTTCTGAAAGGCTTGTCAAAATTTCGTTCGTATAACACGCATACTAACGTGAAAGTTCTATGAAGTCAATTCGAATTTCTGAAACGTTGATTAGCGAATAATTTCTG
>DWJN01003404.1:0-13667 GCA_018248895.1 Carystus phorcus | reverse complement strand
ATAGTGTATTAATAACGTAGAGGATGGGAGGTCGCGGTGGAGTCGACAGGTGACGCGTAGAGATGCTCCGTCGATGCGCAAGCGCGTGTCTGTGTGAATGTCAGAGTTTACTTCTAAGGCTGGATATGAACTAGTCGAGTGTAATTGCAGTAGTTCCGTAAAACGGAAGCTTAACCGTTTTTTTTTAATAACGATTAAAATAAATTCATTGACTAACTAGTAAACCTTGATAACCTTGTAGCAGAATGGTCACCATGCTGGATTGTCACTCGAAGGGTCTCGAGTTCGAGTCTCATTGAGGCTGAAGTTTAAATGCTGAATTTAAATTTTTATTGTTCATCTGGGTGCATGTCCTTGTTTTTATGTATTGTTTATGGAATCCACGAAATAGGGAATCCTAGCATAAGGCTATAAGTATGTAACTTACTTAATAAGTTTATTACTTATTTATTACTGTTATCACTTCAGTTAACTAGAAATGCCAGTTGCTATTTTGGACTCCTTCATTAAGTACTTTTTAATGCATTCGCTATTATTTTGAATAATAATTATATTTTTTTACTAATACTTCAGGTTGCAAAACTAAATGATGGTTACATAATTAATTTTCTTTGAGAACATGTTATAATTCGAACGGTATCAGAAATATCGTATCGTTTGTATAAAGCCTAAACTAGTGATGGTACCTTGCAAGTGTTTATGTTTTTTGCGCTCTATAATCATGACTTTAATTAGATAGGTATCTTTTATAAATGACCGCACCAGGAAATCCGTGCGGTACGGCTGTTTTTGAAGCGTAAAATATGTTACGATTTGGTTATAACATTGAACTCAATTAAGTTTTTTGCTGCAACTAAATTAATTTAACTGCATCACTACTTAATTGTGACTTCATTAGCGTGTTAACAGAAACATGAGCAATAAATAAAAATATTTTTTTGGGCCGCACTTAAAATTGATATAAGAACGTGGATACGTTGTAATTACACACGTCTTATAAGAAATGCAAGGTCGCTTACTATTATAAACATACTGTAACATTAATAGATACAGCTTTACTATTATTTTTAATGTTAATAATTAATAATAATTAGTAATAATAATAAATTATATCACAATGTGACCTTCTAACATGTGACAGTAGGCACGATTAGGTCGTCGTCGTTACTATTATAAAACATATTAATAGCTTTAATTATTTGTAACGATAATATTTAATTATAATTAATAATAATAATAATTAATTATATCACAATGTAACCTCCTAACATGTGACAGTAGCCACGAGTGGGTAGTCATCGTTACTATAATAAAACACATTAATAGCTTTAATTATTTGTAACGATAATATTTAATGATAATTAATAATAATAATAATTAATTATATCACAATGTAACCCCGCCCTAACATGTGACAGTAGGCACGAGTGGGTCGTTGCAGGTGAATGTGTTAATGTGTGCGTGAGGTCACCTCGTACGTACACTCCGCACCCTTTACGGGTGCGCTCTAAACCGATGTACACAGTAGAAATGCTGGAAGTAAAAGTTGTCCGATTTACAACGCACAAAACTGGACGCTGCGAAGATGTGTAGTGTAATTGGTGATATTTTAGTTCGAACTACTTATGATGCAGGATTATATCGTTCGCCGTTACTTCTCGAAGCACTTTTAAATAAACAATACTATATGATATTAGTCATATACTAGGATTATATTATTATTATCATTACCTACGAACGCACCCAGTCCGAGAATAGAAATTTTAACTTATTGAAATTTCGACCCGCTGGGAATCGAACCCGGGACCCTTCGTACGGTTATATTTATTTTTAGCATAATTAATTTGAATAGCACATTACTGATTACATTTTTTAGATGATTGTAACAAAATAGTTAATTGCAATGTGTTTCAATGTAATATAGGGAAATATTTCAAAAAATATATAGGTATGTATCCGAAAAAGAAGATGGAATATGCATTAAAAACATCATGCTTCAAAAAATAAAACGATGGACGTTCACTTCAATCTTAAACATTTTAAAACACAATGTACTATACTGTTTTCTCAAACTATAGTAGCGCCATCTGTTTAGACACTTCCTCTTTGTAAAAATACATTTTAGATTTAAAATAATCAATTAAATCAATGTATAAAGCTCGGTGCGCTTCTAGTAAGATTCAAATTAATTTGTGTTCAAATATACAATTTAGTTTAAGCTCGCAATCTCACATAAATAATTCTAATTGACTTGTCTAATCACTAAAGATGTAATTAAACATTAGTGCTCATAGTTGTACTGTTAAATGTTTGATGTGCCTGAGAATTGGAGCTAGGATGTCTCCTATAGTTCCTGTATCTAATAAATTAATATAGATAACCATCAGTGTGATTGCAATTACCGAACCGGCGTTCAAAGAGTCCAGGGTTCGATTTCCAGGCGGAAATTTTAACGATGAATTTAAATTTCTGGGCCTGGGTTTGTGTGTTCTTGTTGTGTGTTGTAAATAGTACACATGACTCGGGGAATAGTGCAGGTGAAGGAGTGTATACTGTGATTTATGTAATAAATGATTCAAATATAAATATTTTTCTGTCTTATTCAATAACTAAGTCATCTTTAATGAGCGGCAGCTTCGAACCCGATCAAGCTTTGGTGACGCCCCCAGGTGGCTAATGTCCATGAAGACGATGATCACGTAATATAAGGTGAATATTATGTTCAAATGAACATAACAGACAAATGTCTGCTTACGGCAAAAAAAAAAAATAAAGCCAACAAAAAAGCTTTAACAGCTGTACTTTGTTTGTATTTTAATTTTAAATTGAATTAATAGAAGTGAACGATAAAGTTTTCAATAACTCAAATTCATATTCTCAACAAATTTTCAGTAACGATAACGGTAAAATTTCATTAAACAATCTGATTATTTTGGTTTGTTGAAGAAATTTTATAAATAAATTAAACCAACCGATGATATCTATAGAAAATTATAAACTAATATAATATAGACAAAATAACTGCAATGTACTGATTCATTATTTTTACACGTCCGAATCCATAATGCAATATTGAATAATAAAGTAAATGTTACATCATTTGCAAAATTAATTGCCAAACACGGTACACGAAGGCTTCGTCGTGGGAACAAACTAATTGAACATCTCAGTCAACTTTTTAATTTAAATGATTCACATGTCTCATCACCAATACCTACGCGTGAAATTATCTCCGTTAATTTAACTATTATTTATGTTGATACGTAACAGACAAGTTTCCAATGGTAATTGGTCACATTGGACACATTATACGTTTATGGTATTCTTTCACTCTCTTTTTGGGTGGCAACCCATCAGTAATGTATTTGGTATTTCTGATCTCCTCGCACTTAATGATCGATCATCCATATTATGCGATGACATGGCTATCCATCCATCCGTCCGTACATCCATCCATCTATCCATCCATCCATCAGTCCGTTGACGTACACTGCTGGGCATAAGCGTCTCCTAATTTTTGCCACTCTGAGCCATCTGAATTCAGCGGATGTCCACCTTCTTCTTCAGTCTATCTGGACGGAGGGCGTTCTATACCCCCTTTTCCGAAGTGTGATCGCCATTCGAGGACCTTTCTTCCCCAACGGTTATCGGTCCTTCGAACTATGGGTCCCGCCAATTCTCACTTAAGCCGACTAATTCGCTGAGCTACATCGGTTAACTTTGTTCTTCTATGGATTTCATCATTTCTGATTCGGTCACGCATTCCTATGGGTAAATTTGGTAATTTAAACTTCTTTCGGGAATCGTCTTTAATCAGATAGTATTTTATTACCAGATGAAAAATGATGTACTTATGTACCTTCTACCACAGCATAGGTCGTTTCAGTACAAAAAAATGATTCATAATACAAACAAACATACATTGATATATGTAACTAATCCAGTTTCTATGATGCCATTCTGTTCGACATCGTTTAACAAGCATTAATTAATAAGAACTGGATATGTTACGTGTCGTAATTAATCAATTTGATAATGTATGTGTATCATTGGGATAAAATATTAAGTGCATTAGTAAGTTGTGTCTTGTTTCTATTAACCTTTGATTTTAGTTATTAGTCTCTGAACAGATGGCGTTACCGGAGTTCGAGATGACTAAACTTTATTAAGGCTAAACATTTTACAGCCTGTCGTCATTCACTCGCGGCTCAAACCTCTTGAGACTGTAATTTGTTAATTCGAGGTTTACACAATAATTGCTTAATTTAATACTTGGCTTTTATTTAACTTTAATGGCCAATAAATGTTTTAGGGGGTTTTTGACGCCATAAACGAGATAGCGGTGGTGATTATTTAAATTTGAATTTAGAAAATGTTCGCATAAAGGGAAATGGCCGTTTAATTTTATGGTTTTATTTAAATCAAGTTAAAAGTAACTTTTACGAATTGGTATACTAATATTGTAAATGTACGTAAACGTGACTGGTTGAAGGCCATACATTAATTTGACCCTGTTAAGCAGAAAAGATCCATCAGCCTTTTTGTAATTTTGAGTAAATCATTGAGTCAAACATGTACATTTTTTTTAAGTAATATAGTGCCTTTTAATTGGAAGAATTTCTGTCATTCCTGATAAACTTGATTAGTAGATTATGTATGTAATTCGATTTCATATGATATGTTGACTGGATCTTTTCTGCGTAGCAGGGAAGTTAATAAAAAAACTAAATATAATTACTGTTTCTCAGAATATTTTATAATATTTATAATAATATAATTCAGATACCAAGCCTTTCAACGCAACTTCATTTACGTCTAAAAAAAGATTACCTTTTCAGGAAGTATAACATAGCTGTGTTCTTTTATGACGGGTACGCTTTGAGGTTAAGATGGGATCAAAACACACCTTTCACCTTACACCTGTTTTGAATAATTACACCCATTACTTTGGTTTATATTTATACACATTTATAATAAGGTATTTACATAAATAACATTTTGAGCGATGCTGTAAATAAGGCGCAGGGTTGATTCAGCTTAGAAATTAATTAAGAAGACTGAAGATCCCGAGAATTGTGAAACAAGACAGTCTTAATTGACGTGAGCTTTAGAAGACGTAGATACATACTTTATACTATTACTGAGTATCTAAATAATTTTAGCCTATAAAATTTTTTAGCGAAAAATAAACGTAGAAATTGCATTTATCTAAATATAATGTTATAATATAATTAGCAATTAAAAGACATAAAAGACCTTAAGCATTCTTTAATCAAACGTTTTGTTTATTTAAATAATAAATCGTTAGTAAATATTTACGGGACTAATATAATAATTATATTCATTAAGAATCTTAACAACTCTAAAAACAGAAATTTACTTAGAATTTTTTTTTAGTTAATACCAAAATGTGAACAGGCAGATATAATCCCAAAATTATTTAATAATTATGTTTCAAATTTTTTATCTCATTTACAATCGTATCAAAATAGTAAAAAAGTAGAAAGTATAATCACGTAGAAAAGTTTTTGTACTATCAAACACCTACTATCAGACAGATAGCTATAGGATAGAATGCTAACAAAAATAAAATAAAATTCAATACTATTTGGTTTCAAAACTAGTTAGAGAAAGCCCCTCTTTCCTGTGTGTTATGTAAATTAAACCTAATAAACCTTGTCAGAATATATGTAACACAACCCATATTTTTTCTTTTACTTCTTTTTTTTCACTTTTCTGGAACTTTTTTGGAACTTTTCTGGAACTTTCTGGAACTTTCTGGAACATTTTTTATCTAAGTCCGCGTATAGTTCCTTTACTTTTTAGAGCATAAATAAATACGGTAGATAGTTAATGCTTTCGTTAAACGACAAGAAATTATTATCTGACTAATTAGTGTTGAGACACGCGCTGAGAGAATTTATCGATTTTGGTATTAACACGAAATCATGCGATTTTATGCAAGACGGGTACACAGGCTTATACGTTCTAAGTTCCCATCGAAGTTAGGAACTATTAATAACAAAATAATAAATGCTTTACATAATTTCGGTAAACATTTGATGCCTGTTCTCAGAACATTGGAAAGTTATAAGCAGTGTCTATTTCTAATATTCTTTATTAGCTTCAGTCGTATGTATGTATGTATGGATGGATGTCTGTATGTATGTATGTCATTGTATGTGATGGAAACCCTGAACATGATTATGACCGATTTTTTTTAACAATTCGACTGGAGTCTGTACAATGATTTAAATAGTTATCGAAGGTCTGTCACTTCAACTTATTCAATTACCGAATGACAAAAACCAATTCAAAGAGTAAATACTTGTCATGTAAACTTCTCAAGGTGCATAAATTTATCCGAAAACTATTGTAACAAAGAACTTGGTAATCCTTAGCCTACCAGCGACCCTTTTAAGACTATCTCTGTTCTAAGACTCGTGAATTTTATTTCAAAAGGTCGCAAACGGGTTCTATAAATTATCCCTCTCACTGAAACGGGAAAAATGACTATAATTTTCGAAATGGCCTAACTAAGCTTTTTTTCTACGAATGTTATTCTAGTGATAAAAATTCGACGATTCGATAATCATTATTCATCGTTTAAAAACATAAATTTAAATTTTTATGCGACTTCTAAAAAATGTAGAAGGTTCAAAATTCACTTTTTATGTGTACATAAAAAACTGAATTTATATGTACACATAAAAATAAACTGGGAACCTTTTTTAGAGTCGATTAAAAGTTAAAAAGAAGAAATCGATTCTTCCAATCATATCAAAGCTTAAGCGGAAAATCGTTTGAAAAATCAAATCCATGTGATAAGTCTCCTGTTTACTCAACTCATGGGCTCCTTGAAGGAAGGGATTTAAAATTTAATTTTCTCAGTACAATGCCGGCAACTCTATTACCTCAGGTGAATAATGTGCAGTGAGCGGGAAATAGGGAAAAACTTATATGCTGACATGAAAGTTCAACCAAGACTTATTACTAACTACATGTATCCGGTGTGAGTTGCTATCCATATAAAAAAAAATTAAAGAAAAAGTCAGTATATATAAAAACACATTCGTTTTCATTATGTTTGAAATGCTGTTGGATATTTAATATGGACAAATCTAGTTCGATCTATTAGCAAAACATCAACAATTTCGACTGTAACTCAAAAAATAATATAATGTCCGATTGATATGAGTTTTCTACTGAACTCTTTCTCAGAGAATTCTGGAGAAAGTTGCTAAAGACTATATATAGCATTGATGCTATAATACCTACTATATCAAAGTCTATAAAGGACAAATAAACAATCATTAACTTTTAATATTCAAAGATACCGAATTTAGTATTAGAGATACTTGTCTCAAATGTCATCAGACCCATTCAGTAATTTTTGCGTGAATGAGTAACAAACATCTATACATTGTAACAAGGTTTCGAATATTAGTGGGATAGAAACACCTAATAATAAAGTGTCTGTTTGTAAAATTAAAATAACCGCATTTTACTAAACGTATTTTGTGTTTACACGGTCCATATACCAAAAAATTTTTTTTTATAATTTTTGTCTGTCTGTCCGTCTGCCTGTCTGTCTGTTTGTTTCGATTAATCTCTGGAACGCCTGAACCAATTTTGACGATACTTTCACTGGCAGATAGCTAATGTAATAAGCAGTTACTAAGGCTACTTTTATTTTACAACTAGCTGACCCGTACACGCGTTGTGCCACGCCATCTGTTAGAATCTTATGGAACTAATCCTTTGAAAGACGTAAAACAAATAATTTGTAATAAAATAATATTGCGACTATAAATTAGGATATAAGCTATTCTATCTTTCGAGTTGGATCAAACTGGACACGGTGTGCAAAGTTTGATTCAAAACGGTTAAGTATAGGAGTCCATCGCGGACAAACACCGTGACACGTAATTTATATATATTAAGATTATAAGTTATAGTAAAACCTCCGAACTGATCAATAACTTTTTTATTTTTTGACGACCCGCATGGCGTAATGGTCTCCACGCCGGACCGCCGTTCGAAGGGTCCAGGCCGAAATTTAAATGAGTTTAAATTTCTGTTCTCGGTCTGGGTGTGTGTGTAATTGTCTTTCTGTGTTGTCCATGGCACCCACGACACAGGGTATCACTAGTGTGGGGCTATGAGTGTGTGGCGTTATTTATTTATTCAATTCCACGCAAACGAAAAACGCAGCTAGTCTATAAATAAAAAACATGTTTGTATGTTTGTTCTATATACCTTAAACCACTGAACCGTGTATATGAAACTTTGGTGGGTTGTTCCACGTACCGGCAACAGTTTCTGAATAATTCATGGCCTGAATCTGCTATCTCGTCTTGATGAAGGAAGTTATCAACGGCTAATTGTATGGATATCAAACTGGGTATATACAGAATTAGACGATTAGACTATATATACACGTACGAAAAACAAGCATATGCAATATAAAGATCTTTTAAGAAAAACTAAAAGTGCCTTCAAAAAATATGAAATAACTTGATGAGGAAAGCTGTTTAGGCAATAGCTGCTTTTGCCTTCCATTAATGGCCCACTACTCAGCACGAGTCTCTCCTCATTACTGAGGAGGTTTAGAGCATGAAGCACGGAAACGCTCAAGAAATTTTTAACTCAAGAAGTAGCTGCCTTTGGTCTACATAATTTATAGAAACTAGCACCGACTTCCAACTAGATGTATATTAATTCAAAAGGTGTGCTGAGGAGTTACTTTCCTCGTCTCTTTTCTTCGAAGTTAAAGCACTTTTCCGAAACGTTGATAGAATCAAAAAATGACCTGCATAAATGTACCTATTAGGAAAATACCTAAATTAATAGATTATTTAGAATTTATTTAATGTTACGAGGAAATTTAAAGTAGAATATGTAAATGCTTGGAAATCGTTTTTCACCAATAAGGCCGCCTTTTGTTCACATTCTTCTTATTTTCTTTCCTCGTGTGTATTATTTTTGGTGTATCACAAAATGTGTATTGTAATTCAAAACTGCCCGCGTCACTGTTCCTATTCGATTATATGGGCCTTCAAGTCAAGAGTGAATAGGCTTCTACTAAGTTAATGTGCTTTACCATCCAAGACTACTTTACCACTTACCATCAAGTTGGATTGCCATTCAAGCATTGACTAGTAGTTAGTTATTTAAAAACAAGCTTTAATCATCGTAAATTGTACACATTTTAGACTCATACAAGTACTCAGGTACATATGTACTATATATGTATGTATGTATATACTAATATTATGGAGTTGAAAAGTTTATTTGTTTGTTTGAACGCACTAATCTCAGAAACTACTAGTCAAAATTGAAAAAATATTTTTGTGTTGGATAGTTCATTTACCGAGGAAGGTTTTAGGCTATATAACATAACGTTAAGACCCATAGTAGCTGAGCATTCATCAATGCTCATCAGAAAGGTTACAAAAACGGAACAATTGTTCCAAGGTGATACAAAGTTCATCGGCTCTACTACTAGTAAAATATTGCAAAATAGAGCCTAGTGCTTAAACAAGAAAGGTTATTCTTATTCAAAACTTCCATTACTGCGCTTCTTAAATGAGTTTCAACTGAAACATTATTTTTGTATTGCATTTTTCTGCAATGGCAGTCCTTCACTGCATCAAATGAATTCTCTTGAACGCTTCAATCTGCCAGCGAAGTTTCGCGGTAAATGTATTAACTCGGGATTACAATTTATAATACTTTTATTCCCGGGAAATAAACGTTCTCTTGGGAAACAAGACGAAAGTTTATGTTGAATTTTTTATAACCAATTAATAAAATTACTGCCGAGTTTTTCAGTGTAACTAAAAAAAGGTATGAAGATTTTTTAATACTAGCTCCTAGATACCTAGTTTCAAATGTCCTAATCTCTCTGTACATGTATATATACATAAAATCTCTGTACATATTATATGACAAAATGTTGCACACGACACAAATAATCTATGAACTTTGTATATAAACATATAGCATTAACAAAGAACTTTCAATTGACTTCAAAAGAAAGGATGTTACTCAATTCATCTATGTTTTTTATGTATGTTAGATAATAACTTTTTAATTGATGCATTGATTTGGATCATTCTTTTTTATTCGAAAGCTAGTACTTGTCGTATGGTTATTATATTATTAATTTGAGAGACATCTGACGAGAACTTATTGAATTATCCCTAATAAAGCACATTTACTTGATGTGTATCACTTCGGACAAAGCGGTATTTGACAAAGCTATTAAACATCACGCCTGCATAATGGAAGGAACCGATAAAAACAAAGAATAAAACATCTTTTAATAAAAAAGGAAAAACTGCCTTCAAAACGGATAAAATAATTTGATGAGGAAAACTGTTCAGGAAGTCAGTGCCAATTTCTTTAATTGTTCTAAACTAAAAGCACCTACTTCCATACAGTTTCCCTCATTAAACTGTTTTATTCTTTTTGAAGGCGGTTTTTTCTTTTTGAACCAAGACTTTAAAATCTAATGGTAAAGTACAACTCTTGATTTTTTTTTGCTGTAAGCAGGCAAACGGGCAGACGGATTCTCTAGTGAAAAGTGATTACGGAAGCCAATGGACATTAGGAAACCCAGGGATATCATTACGTTGATGACCAAAAAATACCCACCACCTTATAAAATAACATTCACAAATAAAAAATTTGGTAAAATGAATGATTGAAAGTTCTAAAGCGCAGATAATATAATCCATCAGCCTGCGATAGAAAAAGCATTGGAATAATTTATCTTTTTACTTTACCCGTACTTTCTAAAGGTTCTGGACTTATTTTAACTTGAACTTTTAAGTCAAGAAATTTTACATAATCCACAAAAAAGTCCAAAACTTCTTGCTTTTTACCGATGGATTATTAATTTAGGGTTCAGTATACACGATGAAAAGAAGAAAACCCTGATATAACTGTCCGTTTCAAATCGATTGTACTGAATAATACTGAATGATACATAATGAACACAATTTTTTAACAACGAAAAAAACTATCTTCAATTAAATACATGCATCTTATGTTTGCCGATTTTTCGTTTTTTTCTAGTAATTTTTGACTTACTCCAGCATAAAGTGGTACTAACCCTGATTGGTCAACGAAAAATTTACTAATAACCTATCAAATCTATTGTAAAACGTCAACGTTGCCATTTGATTAGAATAATTAATCAGTTAAGAGCTGTCAAGTTCCTCGGAATTATTTGTAAAACGCGATTTTGTTTTCTTACAATGTCTAATTAACGTTTCAGAAATTCCAATTGATTAGACAGTGCTTCTTAGTTGACATGGTTGTTAGTTCAGCAATATTTTGATAGCCTTTCAGAAACCGACGGTTACAAGCATGCTTCACTTATAAAGACATTAGTTTATATCCGACACGGCGAAAAAATTCTATAGCGGATTCCCTTTAACCTTAGCCCTACTACTGAGCAAAGGTCTCTCCTCATCACTGAGGAGGTCTAGAGCATACTCCACCAGGTTGTTTAGTGCGGATTGGTGGAGACCTATAGCTGTTTATAATAAAATATAAAAAGAAACAAATGTCATTTTGCGTCATGACCCGTGTACAAAAAAAAAACATTTTTTCGTTGTATTTGCAGTCGAGAAATAAACCCTGAATATCTTGCAAGGAGGCTTACTATCTTAGCTATAGGGTTGTCTAATTAAAATAAAAACTAAAATAAAAAACGATGTTTTCGACCTTTAACACATTTTTTAAATAATTACAAGTTAATCCTTGACTACATCCCACCTGGTGGTAAGCGGTGATGTAGTCTTGGGTGGTAAATCATTAACTTAGTAGAAGCCTATTCACTCTTGACTTGCAGATATTAATATGATAATCTAACGGGAATACCGAATAAAGCGATTATTATAGAAAAGTTACGGTCTAGTTCAGTAACTAATTTTAAATGTTATACTTTATGTGGCATAATGAAATAGATTTAATGTTTCTAAAATTATCGTAAAAATTGAGTTTGCTTGAGTAAGTTTATAAGACAAATTAATAATTTATTTTTGATTTTGGTCGAACTCAATTAATATTAAAAGTAATTAATAAAATGTCACACACTACCAATATTAACCATTGTATATGTACTTTATAATTATAGTCATAATACAACTTAATATGAATTATATAAGCACTATTTCTTTTCAGTAACAAAACAGAAAAACGATATATTTAATGTCTGTAAAAAATATTCAAATATTATAGTTAGTAAAGTATTTTTATTTCATGAAATTTCACATTTTTAGGTTTGTTTGAGTAGTAATTAATAAATGTAATATTTCATAAAAAATAAGCTTGAAATTTCTGTTGAAAAGTAACTTAAGAAGTTGAGAAACATTAAGAATAATAGAATGATAAGAATTGTAAAATTTATCTTTAATATTTAACATTAATTGTAATAAAAGTTTAATACTTACGAAAAAACTACTGCAATACAATTCATGACACTTCAACACTACACAATATTACAAATTCGACATTTCAACCAAGAAAATATATAAACATTTGAAATTGCGAATCAATTGTATAAAAGAAAATTTCTAACATTGCACAAGAAAGAAGATAATTCACTTTTAAAAGTTAGCAATAACTTTTAAACGTTTGTAATAACTTTTAAACGTTTGGAATACGTATTACATTAAATGTTCGAAATACGTATTACACTTTTGAATTAAGAAAACGGAAGTCCACGAACTCGTAGCTCGTCATACGTCGACTCGGTCGGCCGTTGGCAGCGACAGTCAGTTTTAGACTGGAGCCGTTTCTGTTCGAACTTCGAACTACAGGCGCACTTCAGATTCAGCGCTTTTAAATGTACACTTCAAAGCGTAGCGGAAAATTTTGAAGTGCTTTTATTCGTAAATGTAAAAGAAATTTGAAGTGTAATTGCGCCTAAAAGCTACTTAGCGCTTTTGTTTAAATTAGGAACGGTTTTAAGGAGAAAATAGAAGGTCAGTTTCTAATCGGATCGGGAATCGGTGATTTCAGGAAAATAATTTGTTTTTTAGTATTTGTTAACTGACTGACTCACTTTTGACTTCAAAAATAGGAGGATGTTCTTAATTCTACTGTAATTTGTATTAGTATCAAATACTTATTAACTTATTGTTGAAACTTTTTATATTCGAAAATTGGTGCTTATCATATGAGCCCATTTAAATTTGAGCGACAACGGACAAGTAATTTTAAATTGAACCCTAATAATGTCTATTTAATTGATGTGTATCACTTCAGAACATTTTTAATTGAAGTTTGTTTTTTGTTCATGTCAAAACCATTACTACCTACTACTTCACTCACTTCGCTTCGGTATAAGATGTACTTTTTATACATAAATATTAAGTGTTAATTTTCATCAATGTTCAATATTAGATACGACGTGTATATCCATACCAGACGCGAATGACTTGATAAGTCAACTTGCATATTTTTTGAATGCATAATAGGCATTAGGATTGTTTAACTCATAGTGATCTGAAAACTCAAAGCTAATGAATACACATTCAGATAAAAAAGTATTTATTAACATAAAATCAGAATTTACAGATGGAGTTTATTTAAAATGGCTGCTCTAAAAAAGTGCATTTTTGACTTGTTAAGTTATTCACGCCTGGTACGGA
>DWJN01003403.1:0-13669 GCA_018248895.1 Carystus phorcus | reverse complement strand
CACAAAATATGTCTCTCTCGGTAAATTGTATTCTGTTCAGATTTGGCAGTTGTTCATTCGTAGACTCCACATTATGTCTTATTAGTTTATTGTATATTAATAAATATTAAATAAACAGCAATTTAAATGTAAATGTAATAAAAACAAATGAAAAGTTTATTTAATATGATTGTTTTGAACACCACAGAAGAAACATGCATGAAAACACCATTACATTGCTATGGTGTAAAATGATGACAAAATATCTCAACAATTCCTAGATTGGGGAGGATACATTAAATTGTCTGCCTCGGTTGCTACAATATCTTAAAGCCATATCGGAGGACTTCGGGCGGCATACAAACGAAACCTGTGTTGATGATTCAAAATTATTTCTTCAGCTGCAATATACCTTATATTGAACGCTCGCTATATTTTATAGGTTAACAAAGCTTTTTTAGGATACAAAAAATCTCTTTAATACTTTTACAAATTGATTATAAATGTCGTATAGGTTTTCGTTAAAGAAAAGAAATAGTGTAAGGAACGTCATCCTTAACGTCAATACAAGAGTTCTTTACAAAACTACTTAATAATTTTGCAAGTCGTTCGCGTTGATATATTGAAGTATTGAAGTCTTACCGGTTTTGGAGCGACGTCACTGTTGCGCATTACGCGGACAGGCGCGACGGGCGCGTGCACCAGTAGGGTGGTGGTCGCTGCGGCACGCACGTACCACGGCTCGGCGGGCCCGCGGGGCCACGTTGGCCCATGCGGCAGATCCATGTCCGGTGAAGAGGCATGGTATACCTGCCGGCGCATCAGCCCGCTCTCTGACCGACGAAGAAAAGTACTTTATTATATAGGTGAGCCAGAAACGTTGTTTTGCCGTATACATTACTAGCAAACTCGGCGAACTTCTTATCACCTTGGAATATATGTCCCGTTTTTTGAAATTTATCATCAATGCTCCTATTGGCCGTAGCGTTATATTATATAGCCTATAGCCTTCTTCGGTAACTGTACTATCCAACACAAAAATATTTTTTCAATTCGAACCAGTAGTTCTTGAGATTAGTGCGTTCAAACTATCACACTCTTCAGCTTTATATTATTAGTATAGATTTATGTGTATAATCGAAAGATATACAATAATGCCTTCAACCCATTATAGCCCTTTACAGAGCTTAGGTCTATAAAAAGCCAGGAGCTGAAACAGTTCGACATAGCTCTATGTGCTGCATAACATTCAACAATGTATAGTCACTACATAGTATAAAAAAAGTCGCTTTCTCTGTCCCTATGTCCCTTTGTATGCTTAAATCTTTAATACTACGCAACGGATTTTGATGCGGTTTTATTAGATAGAGTGATTGAAGAGGAAGGTTTATTGTATAATACGTTAACAGTTTTTCTGTAGTGTATTTAGTATCAGCATTCCACCCGTGTTCGCACGGTCGGGTCGCTAGTTACTTATAATTTCTAGAAAAACGCGTTAAACATTTTCACCAGATGACGTTATAGTTAATTTAAATAAATAGCCAGTATTTAAAGTATCAAATTCACCAGGTAAAACAGTACCGGTGAAAACCGAACATCTTAACTAAAAGGGAATTAACGGTAATCCGCCGGCGCTCTCCGCCGCCTGATCTCGACGATTACAGAAAATTAATTATATATACTTAACGACTGAATATTCAAATAGGTTTCTTTGGATTTAAAAGCGGTATAAATTGTGTTACAATTTTTCGTACTTATCTTTGGGTTTTTAAGTTCAACACTGGCGTAATAGAAGCTTGTGATATTATACTTTGTTTAATTTTATAGGGAAAGACGCTACACACCGTCTTCTAAACATCACACTACTTATTATTATCATTTATTTATTTTCGGGATTGAAGTATATACATCAATCAGTATTATGTTTTGTAACACTTTTTTCTTTTTTTTTCTAAACGCGTTTTATGAATATTTAATTTAATGATATTTTATGTATAATAATATTTTATATTCAAACGCTTTATTAAATCCTATTTTGTTATAATCGAATGAAATGTATAATCTGTAAATATGATCTAAACTAAATAAAAATAAATTAAACTGGGAGCGTTTTTATAAAAATGTCCTTCACAAATACTAGTGGCGCCACGCAGTAGCAAAGTTTGGTAGCTTCCCCAATAGTTCACCCATAACAGATATATCAATTTAAAGTTTCCCGCCTGAATATTTCTTGAGGATGTACATACTATGTAGTACTTGTGTACTAAAACATAGATTAACTAAATGGGAACAGGAATTAAAATTTCTTGAGCGTTTCCGTACTTCAGAAGTCACGTCAAGCCATCGGTGACGGTTGTTATTGTAAACAACAGTCGTGTTAGTGAAGAGGAGGCTTGCAATAATTGTGATGAACGTAGTAATGAACGAAAATGTAACGAGCTTGCACTGATAGTTCGGTAGACAAAACGTAACACGGTAATGACGTTTGCTATGGGCGGCGGTTCCCATTGGTCCCTAACAGTATGAATGTCATCGCAAATGGCACAGATTAATAATGGACCGCTTAGACAGTCGTCAAGCCATGTTGAAGGCCTTCGGGTGGTTTAGAAACATCCGATACTTGGGTTGGCCATTAAGCCCTCCACCAATCCAATGGAGCAGCGTGGTGGAGTATGCTTTATGATGAGGAGAGACCCGTGTTCAGTAGTAGGCCATTAATTGGTTAAAGGCATGACAAATAATTCCAAACCTCCAAGCTTGAACAACTGAGCTATCATCCTATATTATCCTCTTGATAAAAGTCCGTAACATACTCGTATATATTTATCGTTATTTTCTAGAGCCCTGAAAGTACTTTCCGCATTTCTTCATACGATCTCATTTCCATCAAATCTTCTTTTGCGGTTCTTTTTATTGGTTTACTTCGATTACATCGGAAAAAATGTGTTATAAGGAAGTTACATTTATGTTATAAATTCAGAGTACTGCGTTTTATAAAATATAGCAATAATTCGACACGATGCAACATTTCGTACTACTAATATATTTAGACATAATTTCTGCTGACTGTAAATATTTAGGGGCTCTTGTCCTAGGATATGTTTGCTTCACAAATATTATATTAAGTTCAATTATATTGATGATAAGGAGACTTTAAATAAACAGTAATATCTCAGAAATAATTAAATAAACCCTTTACTAGCTGTCAATTCGAAATAAAAAACAGTTTTGAGCAAATCCTGAAATCGATAATACGCTTAATGCGTCCATTATTAAATTACCTTTTCCTGACATTTAAGTGTTTCCTCAAATGAAATAAATCTAAAGTAATAATGGATAGACATTAGGCATTACAGGTTTATAGTCATTAACGTATCGGAGCAAAATGCTTCACAAGACCTCTTGAATTCATCTTAGAGAACTTTACAAGCCCTTTCGCTTAAGTACTGTAGCTCCAAGCCCCATTTTTACTATCTTATAAGGACTGGAAAAGTAGCCTTAAGCGCGTAATTTCTTACCACATCTTTTTGTAAAGTTACTTACTTAAATTAGTAACTTATCGTAGAAATTTCTTGAAACGAAGACACAGTTTGAAATGGTGTAAAAACTATATTTTATTTCGCTTCAATATAATTAATATTATTTCATTTTGTTCATTTTGTTGTAGTTTTGTTTGTTTGTTTGTTTGTTTTCACGTTGTTTCCTGGTCCGAATGATCGTCAGTGAGTTGCTATCAAATTAACTAACAAATATAAAAATGGTGAATTAAATTTGAAATAGCATCTAAAATATAATTCAAGATTTGCACGGATCGTGCGTAAGTCACATTGGTTGGAAAAGTTCACACAATAGACGATAGCGAGATTTCCGTCATATCGGTTTCCAACTAAAAGACATCTCAATACATCGTGTACGAAGAAAGCAATGAAACAAAAAGTTTTGAACCGACATACATGTCCTTTCTGGCGCCGAATGTGGTAACTTTTATTGCTTTTACGCCACTATCAGAGTTTTCTGTCCTCAATCCACATATCTATTGGCTCCAGCGACGATCGTCCGAGTCATTGTCTAGTAAATAGCTAGTTTCACGGAAACATCGAATTTCCTTTCTTTTTATTGGATTTTATCGAATGAAAATTTCCTAGAAGTAAATTAGGTATTTGTGATACGAAGAAAGTTAGGTAAGATTTTGTTGTCAATTGACCTAATAATACGTTGGAAGAATCGGAAGTATACATGGCTAAATATACAGAAATATTTATGATTTCTGTGCAATATACTCGTATACATGATGGAATTTCAAACAATTTTTCCAATCACGTTTCAGTAAATGGTGATTTCGAGGTAATATGTCGAAAAATTAGAATTAAGGGAGCAGTTAGTGGTAGACTCAACTAACCAAAATTTTTGAACCCTCAGGCTTCCAATGTTAATAACTATCATGTAACAATAACAACTGGGACCGATGGCTTAATGTGCCCTTTGTAGCACTCATGCTTAACTCATTACATTGGTTACAATGGACGCAAGCTCTCTATTAGCGCTTCACCTTGTACTCTTATACCTAGAAGATACTCCTCACACTGTTCTCACTATAGTAAATTGTATGACATTGATCTACAAGATGACTTAGCGACTGCTATTTAGCGATGACGATCGCAACCAATGCCCTTTTTCATCCTCAGTAACACAAAAATCCTCAAGAAAGCTTTACTACCACCGGTCGTTCATCCTACTATAATTTGCGCAGTTACTTAACTCGATCAATCATTTGGAATTGAAGAATGTCGGCTTCACGAAATGTCTTGATGTTTGAAATTATTTTGAGTACCATATCTCATAAATAACAAGTACGCCGTCAATCAAAGAATAAATCTCAGAAATCCAATAAGTCACGTAGCACCATAAATATTCAAGCAGACACCATTTAGCATGTAATTCAAAACAGTGAGGCTTGGCGAAATATTTGACAAATGGTCGGTGCCTTCAATTTCGACTGAATGATTGATAGATTTTTGCTCCAAAATAGAAGAATTCTATTACATAATCTTGTAACTGAACAAGGAAATATTTATGAGACAAATTACCCATTCATTATTGAACATTTGTTAAATACAAGAGTAAGAGACATTTTAATACTTACAGCCTTTACCACCTTGGATGACATCGGGAATAATTATAAAATGAAATTATAGTTAATTGTAGTTGATTCTAATCGATCAACCGAGGTAAGTGCGGACGTGGTCAAGCAAGATGGGTGACCACTAGCGCCAATTTTTTGAGTACTAATGTACTTCGGAGTGAACGTTAAGTTATTGGCCTTGTTTTTATCGTAGATAGCAAATTGTTAAGTCGCAAGACGTCTTGGGGCGGCATAAAATATTGATGATAACAAAATCCTTACGCAAAACCTACTACTCAGACAACCGGCTCTTACCGTCTGGCTCTTACGCCCTGATCTTCCGGTATGGGATAGAGATTTGTATTCTAGATCATCCCGTGGTTTGTCGGCATGATATTGGGTCTGTACACCGTCCCAATACGGCAAAGAAGAATGACCACGTCGTTTTTGAGCATTGCACAAGAGAAACGCATTCGTATATGATCCTAGTAATATGAAAGAACCAGTACTTTATTTCTTCTCGTTTCTTTATTTATAACAACTCTGCGGTTATACTTTTGGTGCTAATTGATATCAATTGGTAACAGTAACGACTTATCATCAAGCGTCTCGTCTGCGCGTTGTCCAGGTATTTATCAATCAAGAATATCTTTATCGGTCTAAAATTACTCCTAAATATTTGTTTGCAAAATTCTATCTATTGTGTCACATTTACAAGTACATATTAGTATCAGTCATATTGCACTGATGGCTTTTGTATCAATTCATTACCAGGTGGAGTGCTTTTATTTAATTATATATGTAGGTGTTGGATATATTTTACAGTTAGATATTTTGAATATTTCAATTTATGCTGTAACGAATGCTTTTCTCCAATTTATTATATTCGCTTAAATCTAGTTTTGTATTTAAGCTCAGTACTATTTTAAAACTTAAAATTCAGAGAGGAGGCGACTATTAACCTAGTTAAAAAGTTATCAGTCATTAAATTAATAAAATTCATGTGAATTCCATTCAAACGGTATCCGTTCTGTAACAAATACAACTGTGTGAAGTAACCGTAACGTTCGTTAATTAATTTGACTCGGGAATTCATTAATTAAAAACACTATGGCCCAATAAAGACATTAATGAATTATTATCTAATAACAACCTCCTTGGGTAAAGTGACAGTTCTATCAATTTTAATTACTTTTCTTTGGTTTTCCTTTATAATTATAACCGTTTTCGTTTTTTCGTCATTGGATCACTAAGCCAGTAAAAATTATTATATAGTAGGTGAGCCAGCAAACGTTGTTTTGCCATATAAATGTTAAGTGCAGCCCACTACAATATAATCTTGAAAACTGGATTCACATTGGATAAGTCATTTCTGAAATTAGCGTGCTTAAACATACAAACAGACAAAATGAAAAAACATTGTTTTGGGTTGCGTATATGTATAAAATCCCCCTATATGAAATTTTAAACGTATTTATCGTATACAGACAGCGATGAATTACAGTTTTATTATATGTATATATTACAGATCCTACTACATATTTTATGTCGGGTTATTAATGTATTTTTGTAGTATTTTAACATTGACTTTAACACACAAATGATTACTGTTTATTATTTAAATCTACCTAATGTTAATCAAAGAACATTTATACTAAAATACTAGAAGACATTTGACCTTGGAAATATTGACTAATATAAAGTCCACCATAACTTAAATTTAAAAAACTGAATAAAACGCAATATTTACATCAAGCTCAAAAAAATATTTTTAAATAACAAACACTAATGTATATGTATTAATATAAAACAAAAGATAAAATTGTTATTTTGTTAAATAGTGCAAGGTTTATTTTAGGTTTTAATCCAAATGGCGAATGTAAATGCGTTTTAAAACTAAAGGGGTTTATTGTGAAAGCAAGCAGAGGTAAATTGTGTTGATGGTAATTTTGTACTCGTACATATGTTTTTTCTGGTAACAACCGTTAAGCAAACAAATAATGGTAAATGATCATCAATACCCATTTACGCCTGCAATAATGACTCACGCATTATCGTATAATAAGGTAACATCAACTTACCTTATCGTCAGTAACTTACCTTACGTCTCTGAAAAATTAATCGTAATTGATCTTGGAATGAGAGTGAAAGTGGTAGCTATAGAAGGAAATTTCACCACTAATATAAAAGATTGAGAAGTAAGCCAGAAGGAAGCAAAGTACTAATGTATTCAATATTACCATTTCCGTACACCGTAGGAAACCCAAAGGCATCACTGATTAGGACATTAACGAGTTGAAGCTAATAAAATAGAAGAGCATCGTCTTTGTAGCTCCCACACTGACAAGTCACATAAAATAATATTTCGCGATTGATTTTAAATAGCGAGATGTAGATAGCCAGCTATGAATACTATAGAGATAAAACTAGGTGGTAAAAAACCAAGAATGGCGATCGAGATTAAATATAGCCCAGCGATTTCGAAAAGCAGGGACCTAACACTGCTGTAAAGTCATAAGCAGAATATTTGGTTGGATCCAACTCAAGGAAGTTAAAGAATAAATGATAAGCATGGTTATTACTAAGACGGCTACAGTGAAGCAATGTAAAGTCGTAACATAAAGTCCTGGTTTGTCGTATTTTCTGAAGTATATCCATTTTTAGGTCTAAGAAAGTATGCGTCGTCACGTTCCCCATGCCCCACATTTAGTGCGCTCCGACGCGATTGCCAAGTGCGGTTCCTTAGTTTTCAATTTGGGCGCATACGTGTTTGTCTCGGTTGTTGAGTGTGAGGAAATATTGTTAGATATGTTGGAAAACATGTTGAGAAATAGGGATGTATCGTGCCAAAACAATTGCAGTGTTTGCGTGGGAGATTTTCGTGTGAATGCAGATTGCGGTACTTTGAGAATACGTGAGTGTGACGCAGGAAGATTTTGCTGAACAAAACTGTAGATTAGTTTCAACTTGTACGTCCTAATTCAGGTGTGCTACAACGTACGTAAAGTTAATGGTCAAACTGAGTGTAGGAAGTTTTTATGCCGCCCGTAAAGTTTCTACTTGCCTTAACGACTGTTATAGGGTCAAAAACTTTCATGTGCTATCTGACGCGTACAGAGAATTGTGACATTAATTGTATGTGTGCACACGACACTTTGCGTTGCTTTCTTCTTATTTATGATCCACTACGGATATATTTTTTTAAGTGCGGTTTGTTGGAGGGGACAGTGATTCACCATCATCATTAACCAGTGATTTAAGTCGTTAAAAGGCGTTCGATATCGTTTTTCGACTGACATAACAATGCATATCGGAACCGAAGCGCGGTGGAGTTTGTTCTAGGCCTTCTCAAGTAATGAGGAGAGATTCTTACCCTGTAGTAGGACATTAACGGGTTGAAAGCATTATTTCATTGTTACAACAGGACGACATTGAGCAACAAAAACAACAGTTACAGTTACTGTTATTCTTTTTACTCGTTCAACCTCTACAATGAGTGGTCGTAACAAGGGTTTCAGAGCCGTACGAGCATATGGACGGTCGCTAGCCTTGCGGTATGGCTCGTTGGGGGCATTAGGTATATGGTGCAAGTTATAAGACTCGTGAGATTTATGCTTTTCTCATTTAAAACACATTGCTTTACTAACTATCAACATACACCTTTCTTCACTATCCAACTTGCATTTCTCCTTAGAGATTACCCCTTTGTCATGCTGAAAAGAACAAGATAGCAATATAACAGGTACGCTGTTTATAACATTGTTGAGAGCCGTTACATTTTCTATACTTTGTTTGAGTCCATTTCCCCAAGGCTGAGATAGATTGGCTTCAATCCAATACTGAGTTGGTTTCGTATGTATTCTGCATAGAACTAGCGATTTTGACTGGTGTGATAGACAGGATGAAGCACTTAAGATTAGTTCTTGAGGGATAACATGTAGTATATTCGTAACTCGAAAACTTATTTTATTATTTTTAATGGAAATTGCCGACATACGAGCAAACAAGCCATCTGAAAGTCTGGTTATCCACGTTTATTGACATTACTAACAATAAAAGCATAAACAATACAATGCCGGTTAAAAAGGAACTCATATTATACTCATCATCAGAAAAGGCTTTTCGTTCTTTTAATAATACTCGGAAATATTTTTACGTTAACAAAATTCCAAAATATCAAGAGCACACTCGACAAAGCTGTAATAACAAATTTCCTTGAGTAAAGTAACATAATCAAAAGCTTCTGACAAATCACAAAAAGGACAAACGTCTCGCAATTCTTTATACGTAATTCTAAAAAGAGTATATCGAAGTGCGGTGATATGGTTTATTTAGCTCAGATTTTGCTTCAGATATATACGTTATTTCCTGATGTTTTATGTATGTGATTCTTAGACCACACATAACCTTTTACGAAGCAAAGTCTGTCATAAACCAGGCAGCTACGTTAAACGCGTTACTCGGACGTGATACTTCACATACAGTGAGCGATAGATTTATCACCGTCTAAGGTTATTGTGATGTTTTTGTTGCTTTTGGCGTCTTGTATCGAACATTATTTTATCTTAGTTTTATTATAATACGAGTATTAACAATAACATCTGGCTAGAAGTATTAAGTTTGATGAGACATATAATCCAGTTATAGGGAAATTAATTTCGTTTATAGCACTAAACAGTGTTGTTAAATTAATGTACGAAATAGTATCATAAATATTTTTTTGTTTTGAAAAGTTTCGATAAAAGTAATCAAAGTAAATTTTACTAACTCTTCGTAAGGTTGGATTTCTCTGTTTTGTTATTTTTAGAATATTTTCGCTAGTACCCGTATATTATAAGTCAATCAATATTATAATTATTGTTACCAAGCCGTGGACTTTAAACATATGTTATTTGTGTTATTCACGCCCCCGCGGCACTGAGAATCTTAGTCTTAGTTCAATTATGTAATTGTTTAAACGTTTCTTATTAATACGTTCAATTATTAATTTATGATAGCATATTTTGTTTTATTGCAAAACCAGTACTAGTTAATGTACAAACTTTTTTACTTTTAATGTACGGTATTTTTAATTTATTACCTCCCAGTACATATTACTTGGCGTTATTTTACGATATTACTGATTTACTCACTACAATTTACTTAATATTTAAATATTTGCCCTTCCACAGTTGACAAAGTTAATCTCTCGATCGTGCCATGTTAATGAAAAGGCCGTAAACAGAAAACAGAATTATTGATAAATTGCTATTTGATACCTCCGAAACGAGTTATTTGGGATTTTAATAAAATTACTCCACCGAATGTTGAGCTCAGATTGCCATACGTGTGTCACGTATTTTTGCTGGAATTTGCGCTGTATTTTTCTGTTTGATTTTTAATATATTATTATAGTGGTAATTTCTGTAAAAGAGGCAAATCACTACTAAACATATTTTCAGAAATTTTAATACACATAGTGTGGACGATGCTAGTGCAAAATTGGACCAGAAAATGAAAAAATCTGCCCGAGCGACATCTTACTTTTATTTAATACGATAATATCACAAAACGTCACTATAAAACATAATTATTGTGTAAAAGATAGTAACAATGTATTACAGGACACCGAAGACGGTTAACAGTCGACGAACAAGAACGTTCCAGAACAAATATACTATGTACATGCGACCACAACCGCCTTTCGAATAGGTCAATCTATCGTTGATCGTCGCACGGCACATACATATGCATATATAGTTTGTTTACTATATCATACGAAGTTTTGTAGTCTTAATATATAAAAATTAATATTTGTTTTAAATTTTTCTTCAGTTCTTCAAGGTAAAAATATATTCAGCCCGCTTTTAGCATATCTTTTACCACTTTTTAACTTGATATTTCCAATTCATTTATGAATAAAAATCATCAACAGCTATATAATCCCGAACTAAACGAAAAGTGCCCTTAACAGCTATTTGCTGCTCAAATAAATTAATTGACTTCTCTCCACAAGCAAATTTCAACTTACTGTGTTATTTGTTTCGAGTACCTTAGAGGTGAACTTAGCTTAAGCTATTTCGTATAGGGGAGTTTTAAAGGGTCCTATATGAAAATTCGTATACCACTTACTAACGGGGTGGTGCTTGCAAAACTCGATTGGCATTGCGATGGTCTTCATGCTCCGTTAGATACGGAAATCTCATCAATTCCCTGTTAATTTGGGGAAAATGTACAGTCCCCCTTTTAAGTTAGTTACCGGTTTTCTGTATTAGCTATTTGCTTTTTGTTTTGCTTATACGCGCTAATCTCAGGAACTACTGATTCGAATTGAATTTTTTTTATGGTTATAACGCTACAATCTGTTTTTGCCCAATACAGACAGATGTTCGAAGTTAACTGTATCTACAAGTTTTTTATATTTACAAATTAGTCGCTACATCTAAACCTTTACTATTCTTCATAATCAAGAGTTTAACTTATAGTTTTTAACATATATTCTTAGTTTTACAAGTTATAAGTATATTTTGTTAGTGTTTATTACTGAGATGGAAGAAGACAACATTTATTCCACCACAAAATGGTACCTATTACAATGTATCGAATGTTTATAAAATAGGTACTTTAAAAATATAATTGATTGCAGGCAACTGACTGACATGTAAGCTAAAGCCATTTAACTTTAACAAAAGTACATAGAATTTGTGTTCTAAAACTTTTCAAAAGAAATGAAAGGGAGTCAGCTCGCTAGCAAACCATCTAATCCTGAACCGCAACAAACCAACATTTATTAACCGTGACGATAGTTGCGGTATTCCCCACATAAATCTGTAACGTATACCGGAGATGTTTTGTTATTGTTTCCCCACGCTGTGAATTGACTTGTTTTGCAATCAAAAATAATCTATGTATACACAATACTAATAGAAACATCTAAGTGTAATAGAAAAAAATATATAGAAAATTACAACAAATCAAATAATTTATTAGAACTTTGTGTTTAAACATTTGTCAAAAGTCTAATCAAATTACGCTATTGCTTCAACAAATACCTATACGGTGAGCGGTGGGTGAAGAAGTGGCAAGAAACTCCCAAGGAGATTTTCCTGCTCACAGTTGTTTACAATCAATGAAATTATTGTATCAAACTAGTTTATTATATGCAAACAGATAAACATGATTTTGAGATACAATATACATATCGTAAGTACTCGTTTTACGATGTTTACTACCCACTTAGGCACAAGTTTAAAATTAGATGACTTTAAATTAAACTCATTTCGAATTTCGTTAATTATATTCCGATAGGCGACACGTATTTCATAAGCCGACTTTTCAGCGCTATTTCGATTGAATTTTGGCGGATCTGCTTAGCCACAAAAACCTAATAAAAGCCATCCTACAAAAGAATTTGTTTTTGGAATCTAGATATTAATTAACTAGTAGACCCGGCAAACTTCGTATCACCTTGTCACATTTATCCTTTTTTGTAATATTTCTCATCAATGCTCAACTCATATTGGCCGTTATATTATATAGCCTAATAGCCTTCCTCGGTAACTGTACTATCCAACACAATTTTTTTCAACTCGACCTAGTAGTTCTTGAGATTCGTGCGTTCAAACAATCAAACAAACTCTTCAGCTTTATAATATTAGTATAGATTATTAATAGACAGCTCCCACGTTACTTAGTACATCAAGGCCTTTTCACGAAGAAATCATAAAAGTCTTATAGTATTCTTGTTTCCCGTTATCCTTCCAGCAACGCAAGAACGCACGGTCCAAAACCTACTATACCCACTTTAATGTAACTATTCTATGCCTAAATATTCCAATGCCAAATGAAAAATACATGAAAAAATATTTACATTCTATATTCAAACGATGTGTTTAATCTTCCAAGTGACTTATGTTCAGCGCTTTATTTTTTTAGGAGACATCGAGCAAAGGAAACATTTTCATTTCCATAACCTTGGAACGGCTGAAATACAACGCGACCTTAATAGTATGTTTTATGATCTGAGACTTCCTTTACTGCATTTTAATTTTATTATTATAGTCACGAGATTCATATTCCTATTTTAAGTAACATAAAGTTGCTTTTCTGAATATTGAAATGAGGTCATTAATGTTAAGTGTTAATTATATAATCTACAATGACTGCATCATGAAGAGGCATCATTAATGTTAAGTGTTAAATATATAATCTACAGTGACTGGGAAAGAGGCATCATTAATGTTAAGTGTTATTTACATAATCTACAGTGATAGGTAAAGACGGCGCAAAGCTCTAACCAAATGGCGCTACTGAAGGTTGTAAATAATAATTTGTAAATAATGTAGCTTTCGAATAGTGGACAAACTTTTAAAATCGGTCCAATAGTTTTTGAGCCTATTCATTACAACCAAACAAAGTTTTCCTCTTGTGACGACCACACTACACGTCACTCGATGACGTCACGCCATACCTGAATCACGCTATCGAAGTTTTCTACAACGCTTGGTATACATATATACAAGTTCCGAACGTCAACAGTCGGAGCTCGGCCGCTCCCCAGGCAACACACCTCGCCTGGCGGGAGATCTC
>DWJN01003402.1:0-13670 GCA_018248895.1 Carystus phorcus | reverse complement strand
AAGTTTGAGACAACATGAATGTCAACTTCTTCATTTGATTATTTGTTAGCAAAGATTTATTAAACTTTTTTATTTATTTTTTTTATTAAACACGTCCTACACCAACGATGGTCCGCGCGGTTAAGCGGCGGCCCGTGTGTGAGGCTCCGCCGTGGCGGCGAGAACACCGCTTGACCGCGCGGTCGGTCGGTGTCCGTGTGTTAGGCATCAACGGATTTATTAGACTCCAATACGACTTAGGATCCGCTTCACCGCCTACCGCGGCGGTGCGCGGTGCCGTGTGTTAATCGCCTAATTTGTCAGAATATGCAGTATAATAATCATACACACACATACTGTTATAACCACCACGTACGTACGCACGAACGAACGTACACCACGCACGCACATACACACGAACGAACGTACACCACGCACGCACACACGCACGAACTTACACCACGCACGCACACATGCACGCTCGAACGTGCACCACGCACGCACACGCACGAACGTACAGCATCAGACTCACCGTCCGCTGCGACGCGTGCGGCTTGTCCGTCGGTCCGTCGTCGACGTCCGGCTCCGAGTCGGAGTACTGGTCGGAGGGGGCGTGCGCCTTGGACGTGTCGCTCTCCGTGTCACTCTGCTCTACCACCAGACCTGCGGCCAACGTTCACACGACGTGATAACTACCTCACAACATAATAACGGTTCATACTAAGTTATACTGTCTTCAACGCATTAATGGCCCCCTACTGAACTCCACCACGCTGCTCCACTAAGAATTGGTAGAGTTAGTGGCCAACCCAAGAGTCCGAAGTTTTTAAGCCGCCCGAAGTCCTCGGACATGGCTTCACGACCGTTATTTACCATAACAACCCGGACCAACGGCTTAACGTACCCTCCGAAGCACAAAAACGATAAAGAGAATTTTTGCCACTGGCGATCATCCATCCAGGCACCGATCGCGCCCACTGTTACTTAACTCCGTCGATCGCAGAGAATCGACGCGAGCCGCCGCGCTATGAGCGCTTCACACTAAATTATACATTACAAAGACTGACAAGTCAAACGATGGTGAGTGCTTTGTTGTAATGATAATATGAATGAGTTAATTAATTGCAAATTCAGTTTGTGTGTGTTGTGTCGCGGACTTACCAGCGTGCCACTTGCTACGCCACTGCTGGGAGCCGATGATGTAGGGCAGCGGCCGCTCCGAGTACAGGTCCTTCGGTTTGAACACCACCCTTCAACATTGACCAATTTTATTATCATTACTAATCGTTTTGTTTTTAGTACAAAAGTAAGTCATTCTCCTAAAATGGGATAAGCAAGACTTTTTTTATGTCACAATTGACGTTTGACAATAGATTTGACAGTTTATTGGTAAATTTTTCGATATCAATCTTTCAGAACTAACAATATATTTTTGTGTTTTATAAAATATGTATAATTGTATGTAGTGGTTTTTGACTTTCGTTAAGTGAGTTGTAAGTTCCTAAGACGAAATAAATAATTTGACGACTTTGACAGTAAGTCAATTAACCTATTCATTCCTCTGCTGAGTTCAACCAGTGTACAGTGAAGATGGCTCACCTGTCTTCCTCCTTATCAGAGGCCGACTCGCTGTCACTGTCCAGTATGTGGACCGGCTCGTGGTAGGCTTCCAGCACCCGGAGACTGTCCCGCACCTTGCTCAGCTCCGACATAGCTTCAACTGGCTTTGGGGGCTCCTGGAGACACAGTCATATTAGAAAGCCAATTCAATGACCAAAGTATTGAATATTAATAAAAATGTGATATTTTGCAATTTAAAACGTTTATCCGCTAATTAAATTATTTTGGTTATTTTTTTATTACATAGGATATGCCATAGCCTCACCTGAGGCTGCCTATACCTAAGTAGAGAACCCACTCTTGAAATAATATTTACAAAACATTTAATTGTGTAACCGGTTAAAGTAAAAAGAATACACAGTACCTCAAGCATCACATTAATTTAAAATTAATTACACTACAGTGAAAACCGCATCCTAGCGGCAACCATCGCACAGGAAAACAATAAAAAATGGTAAAAAACATCATTATATGATGGATCCCGTTAATGAATGCCCAACAACAACAAAGAATAATATTTTCTCAAATATTCAGCATGTACAAACATCAATCAATTTGTTTTATTATATATTCATATGCACAATAAGGCTTAATTCAAATCAAATCGATGAGATAACGGAAAAAACAGTTCTTATCAATATAAATAAATAAAATTGGTGTGTTTGTTTGTAATATTAAAATGACCACTTTTTACTAAATGCATACACGGTATGTATACACAGTACATATACCAAGATAACATTCTTTACAATTTTTGTCTCTTATGTTTATCCCGGCATTCTATGGAACGGCTGGACTGATTTTGACAGGACTTTTACTGGCAGATAGCTGATGTAATAAGGAAGAACTTAAGCTACTTTTATTTAAAATTGTGAGTTATTGTAAAATCTGAAACTGAACAATTACCTTTTTTATTAAATTCCAAGCCGCGAAAGTCACAGGTACAACTAGTGTAGATTTAAAACTGTCGCGACAAACTGACCAAGTCCATATTAAAGTCGTTTCCACATCATGTGTGTGTTATTTCAATACACTTATTTACGTAATTATTTTATATCTTACTACAGTCTTACTACATACTTTCAAACCATCGGAGTTAAGCAATATATTTATACCTTGACGGGAGGGTCGCGAGTGGCGACATCTACTTCGTCCTCGTAAACCCGACTCTCGATGAACTGACTGTTGCTCAATGCCATGAGTCTGTGGGTAGACCAACATTCAAATAAATATTAGCTCTCAAGAGGTACCGAGAAAAACTGTCGTGCTTCGATGGTAATGTAGCATTCCAGAACTTTCAACCATCTTGATGATAATAAACTCTTTTAACAATATCCTATATTGCTGTATTGGGGTATACACTCCTTTTGTCAAGTACAAGGAAACTTAATCTTAAGGATAAAAGCCGAAGTTTAAGTTGAATGACGGGTGCTAATGATGAAATGACATTCTCTATTAAAATGAACTACCAGGATGACAGTCTTACGGCCATTCTCAAATTTCTCAGCAAGATTCTCTTTAACAAGAGATGTAGATGCATGATCATTCTCAATATTCTAACTAATCTATTCAGTGGCCTTAAGGCAGTTGTTTACCAACCTACTGTCTGATAGTTGTTTTAACTAATAACTTATCCAGAGATTATATATAGGTAGATTATTGTAAATGACAGAATTAGATGGATGAAATGTCTGCAATTCCTCAAAATACCATGATCTGACTCGAAGAATCTTAATCTCACTTGAAACTCATTACACTATCATCACTACACAGGGTACAGAATGTATTGTTCATGTTTCTGAGTTCAGTTTCTCTCACCTGTTGTTGACATTTTGCAAACTGATACTGGCAGTATCCAAGGTGTTGACCATTTCTTCTAAACTAGAATTAGCTTCCTGACACTTGGTGACAATCCTCTGAAAGTCAGAAGAAATAAAAAGCAGCTTTTAGTGATTGGTTGCTTATCGGCCTTATGAATTTGGCTCCTGACATTGGAAAATCCTTTTTTTAAACAAACAAAAATAATCTTATCTAATTTAATTTTATAAAGTTAGATCTTCCAATGTTCAGTGTCAAGTTCACAAAATCATAATCTGTCTGTTTGTTTATTGAATATTGATTAAAAAATTATACAGGCTTGTTTTTCCAAAGTAATTGTTGATATTAGGATCACAAAGTCATATAATTATAATTTGATGTTGTCTGTATATAATTTTTATGTACCAAGGTCACAATATACCAATCTGACCAAGATTTAAACCTGAAATTATGTTATAGATTAAAGTAATAGTGTACTGTAATGAGGATATGTTACCTCATGTAAATTCTGCAGTAATTCCAATAGCTGTTTGTCACCGGCAAGGCTCCAGTGAGGTGCAGTTTTGCGAAGAGAGGCAGTGCCGCCTGCACCCTCCATATTTATATATTACTCTGTAAACACATAATTATTACTTTTCCTGTCTACCTTTAGTGAGATTTGTATTTTAATATAAGAAATACTTATAAAAATAGGATAATTGGTAGTGTCTTGTTTACTACAAGCTTTGAAAATTCATCATTTGGATTCACTACAAATGATTTTTTTTTATTATTATAAAAGATTGTTACAGCGGAATGACTTATTCTCTAAAAATTTCAGAAACAATTCAGAATTTTACACAAAATCATTAGATAAATAAGTATTTACAATAGAAAATAAACAAATGTCATAATTGAAAATATAATAAGAAACACTCATCTCTGTAATTATTAAATTAATAGAACTTCGTATTTTAGAACAAATACAAATGTATATCCATTTTTCCGACGTTATATATTATATCACCTGTTCAAATATTGAAATCTTGGATATATTTCAAGTGTACAGATTATTTTACATTGTTTTATGAGAAAAAAAGTATTAATTTTCTTATTAGAAGACACACTTGGGCAGTTACTTATTATTTTAGTTCAGTTCACATGATATTCACGTATCATTTAACACAGACAATACGCCCACGCACTATACCAACTAGTGTGTTTAGAATAAATTGAGATACAAATGGCCTTATAATAATTATAATAAAAATTGTTTACCACTTTGATTCACCTTCAAATATCTCGTTCTCGCAACACTACATGACTCGTAGAAAGTTTGTATTCAAAACAGTTTATTCACCTCACGTTTCCGCTAATAATCGCGCGATATGAAATTACTTTCTAGAAATGCGTGCGTACGACGTACAACACATCCCATCAATTCAATTCTGCTATTACAATTGAAAAGAGTAAAGACAATTACTTTAGTACTTTGCAATACAATTTACCAAAATAAAACTTCGTTCGTCGACAAATAATAATGACATCTGACTTTGACATACGTGACATACTATGTCACTGTCGACACATATCTGTCATATTACTTTACTTTGCACAGACCAGTTAGAGATACTTTCATAGACAAGTACGAAAGTTACTAGAAAAATTACAATAGTAAAATATATCAAACCATTACATCCATTACAACAAATTACAAATGCTCTTTTTATGTAACTAGCCAACATGCGAGCACACGATCCACATGATGGTAAATGGTCAATGTCGCCCATGAACATTAGCAACATCAAATGCGTCACTAATACATTGCCGATCAAGAAAGGAGAGAAGAAAGATAAAAAGCTGATATAAATATTTATTGAAATAAATGTTTCTTCATTATAATTCACTATATTCAATTAAGAAAACGTATTTTACTAAGGATAATAATAAGAAAAATAAATATTTTTCAAACACCACTTACTATTTTATAATAAAAATGCGCTAAAATTGATCTACACTCATTAGTGACGTGAGAGAATATATCACGGTGACTATAGTCCTATGGGTTATCAGTCAATCCATTTTTATTTGAAATGACACTTTTTTATTTACATTACAGAATGTTGTTTGACAAATTTCAACTTTAGTCATAAGATGTGGAAGCATATTGAAATGTAACTAAGATTTTTATATGTAAATAGCTGACGATCAAACAGACAAACCACCTGATGGTTAGCGGTTCAAGTATCCCATGGACATTAATACACACAAATCATTCATGAAGATCCTATCTATCTCTCTATCAACCCTTTGAAAATAAAGATTGCTTGATATTAAGTACAAAATGCTATCATTAAAAAATATTTGCATTCACTTTCAGTGCTTTTTAACCGACTTCAAAAAAAGTAGGAAGTTCTCAATTCGTCTCTATTTTTTAGCAATAACCTTCAAATAATTATTCAAAGTGAATTCTAAGAGAGATGATTAACATGAAACTGTAAGTATATTCAGTAATAAGTACATGAAGATATAATATTCTTGTGTGTAATTACTCATTGAATTGTAGTTAATATGTGCATTACTCACTCATAGGTTGTAAGCTAACTAGAAAAATTACACAAATACAAAACCTATCATTACCTAGAGCAAATAGGTACAAGCCAACGCATAGTGTAATCACAGGATGTGTGGTGTGCTGGTGAGTGTTCAGCTCGACTAGATTTCCGTCAAGTGACTAACGCGTAATGTGTATCGACAGTTGAAAAGATTGCGGTTTGACACCATTGTTTATGATTACGAGAATAAAACCACAGCAAAGACATTTTTTTATTTAGCAATAATTATTACATGTTAACGATACACATGCAAAGTGATCCGTGTTGAAAACTATTTTTTTCCTAATACACGCATGATACGGCTAAAACTACAAATATTTACTATGTATGGGCTTTTTATTCCCGTCTATGAGCAGGAAAACAATTGATTGGTATTTTTTTAAATCTATGAATGGGGTTTGATGTAGTTTGTGTAGTAACGTCTCTCCTCAATTGCACAGACCTGTACTCGACTAATTATCTAGGGCTTTGGGCCTTTAATATGCATGGCTTAAATACCACTGACCTAATTTCACATGTCTACTTTCGTCATTGCACATTGAAGACGCATTCTTGATATGCTCATGTATAAAACTTACATACGACTAAATATTTTTAAAATTAAACCATATTTACAGTTTCTGTAGGTAGAGAGTTTTACGTGAGCGTTACTTTGAATTGCTAATTTAATTTCAACTGTTCTATAAATGAGGTAGGAGAGTATACACAAATTATAATTAGGTACTTACTGGTACCTAGACATACACATTAAGGTGACTGAAGAATTTAAATAGAAGTTACTTCAGTCTATTAAATTTTGGTTTTTATCTATACAATTATGTTGATGAGTTACAGTTTTTTCTTGCAAAAAAATTAAGAATAACTCCTGTCTTGCATTTTATGTGAAATTAATGTAGAGAAAATTGTTGCAAATATTGAAAGATACAATATTTGTGAACACAGAAAAATAAAAAATATTAGGTAGTATAAAAGGTCCAACAACACTTAATAAAAAAGAATCAACATGAATGTGTTTTTATATATGCTAACTTTTTTTAAATTTGACATTATATCGTGCAGCTGGTACAGCTAGTATTTAATATTCGTTATACATATACAAAATACATATTGAGACGTAGACTAGTCTGTGAGTATCGTGTAGTGAATTTCGAATGTATACTACTATACAAATTTTGATAGTGAAATATACATTTTTATATTCTGTCAACGTTTTGTAGTCTATATTCGAGTCAGAATGGCACATGCCTGTTGAGTAGGGTTGCCGACGTAGCTAGAGCGTAAGACAAATGTTTTAGTTTAAGGGTAATGCTTACTTTATGTTTCATTTGAGTTAGACATTATGAGGTTTACAGGCTAGGGGAGGGTAAGATAACTATAACTTTGATTGTATCTTATGTAAAAGTTATCCTGTAAATTAAATATTGATTGATTAAAAAAAAAATACTACTGTAGGTGTTATAGGTCATGAGGAGTAGGTAATGAAATATTTGTATTCATACAAGTCGATTCTTGTGTTTTGGTTTTCAAAGTGATGGGACGCTCGCTTTTTAATATCGATTCAATTGTATTGTGTTTTAATTTCTAAAAAACCAGCACATTGAAGGGTTAATAACTCTTTTTTTAGTTTTTATATTTGCGAATAAACATAATTTATAGGTACTAATTACTTAACATCAATTAAAAAAAATAAAAACAACTTGAACTTTACAAGGTGAAGAACAACACTGGCAACCCTGACGTAGAGAACTGAGTTTTGGCGGGAGTTTGGCGGACATTGACATAAAATACGTGCACTTTTTTGCTAACTTTATTTCCCAAATAAATGTTAAGAAACTGTTTTAAACAACTAAGTGAATTTAAGAAAGTTCCTAGCAGTACGCGAAGCTGATTTCTTCTCCTATATGACGAAATAAAATTGTAAGTCAAAAATATTTAGCGACATCGTTATTTACAAGCAATATTACGTAGATATCATTATGTGAATAAAAATACTTTGTGCTAATTGAAAAGAATATTGCATGGACATAATAGTTTGAGATTTGGCAAATCCAATAATTTGCATAGAGGAGTAGGGCAGAAAGCTAAATTGCTAAATAAAAGCTAAATATATTAAATAAAATAGGTAAATTTATGATTAAAGTAAATTTATTATAAAATACATTTATTATAATGAGACTGAGGTATATTATAATATAAATATAAAATCAAAGGTTTCAATATGATGGGAAACGGGACACATAATTTTCTAATACGTATCCGAACGGCGTATTTTCCAATTTCAAATTTCGTGAAACAATAAATACCGTTCAAACATTTTTTACCCCGGCAGCGGTGCCGCGGCGGCAAAAGCTCGTAGTTGTCGTCCGGGAAATCTCACCCAACTACCATATAACAAAAACTTACGGTGTGTCTCCATTGTTTCGCCGGTCACGTACAAACAATGTAACAGGTAGATATTTTAGGATGTAACTCTCTAGTTACACGTAACCACTCGATGGTATATCGCCTATGGACATCAGCAGAGGCGTCACTGATGCGTAACCGGTCAAGAAAGAAGAGATAAGAAAGACAGGAAAGACGATTAAAATGTGTAGTTGACATCCGTCAGAAAATTAAGCTTATGCGAAGTAGTAATAGTAGACTAGTAGGCATATTTAATTATTTATTATAATATCATTACCAAATTTAAAACATATTTCTATACATTACATTACGTATTTTACCGAGGGTTTAACGTGTCCTCCGAAGCAAAGAAAGTATCCACAATCCAGGTACCGACCGCACCCGCAGTTTCTTAACTCTGTCGATCGCTTAGGATCGACGCGAACTACCGGGCTATGAGTGCTTCAATATCAATGTAGGTAATGAATTTTATTTTAAAATGACTTAAGCATCAAATTGTTTTTTGTATCCATATGTATATTTTATCTAATCATGATTAACAGAATGTAATCGGATGTTAGTTTACACTTTGTACCAAGTTTATAGCCGTATATACCTAGTTATAAACGAACACATTGTTACTCTCGGATGAAGTATTCATAATTATGAAATAATTTGATGATTACATAATTTTGAACATTATCTATTACCAGGCCGTCAAACGGCCCGAAACGCATTATTTATGTAAAAAGACTGTAGTATGTTACAAATAGAGTACAGAAACATTATTATAATTTGAATAAGCGAGAGTTGCGCTTTGACCGCTTTATAGTGCCTGCTTACAACGTAATGATACCGTTAAAACCCAAGTTGTGAACGCAATGAAACTGTGTCAAATTTGCAACCAGCTGAATAAACAGGAAGCAGCTTTGTTACGTAGTCTTTGTAAAGGTCTTTCACCTTATATCTAAAATCGTTAATAGGTAAGTAATACAACTATTGCATTACACCTTATTATTTATATCTAGCTCTCTCCGAGTAAGACTTAATACAAGGAAAAATATTTTCTCGGTCGTAAATAGACATAAAATTTACGGTACCTATCTGTAACTGTACTTAAAATGTGGAAGTCTTCAAGAGGAGAGCGAATAGGGGTTTACTAAGTTAGTGCGTCCACCATGTTAGAAAGTGCCACTATTCATGAGGTGAGGTTAACTTTTGAAATATAAAAAAAAGTTTAATTTTACATGTACTAGGTATATCATTAAATGCAACCAAAAGTGCTGTTGCTCTTGTAGTAAAAGAAACGGTTTGAAGCATTAAAACTTATTATAAAAAGGCTATAAATTATAATTTATTTATCTGTTCTTTTATTCGTGAGAAAATAAGAAATAGTTTAAGTATCGTGATACGTGGTATCGGTCACAAATATATTCTCTTAAGATAAAGTAATATCCAAGCGTTTTGATGTGCATTGTTGAATATACTACTGCATCATATTATATTATTAAATGTAATTATATTTACGCTTTCTATTAAAATTTAAATAATATTTTATGAAGCATGAATATAACACTGTGAACGTCACGGTGAGATTAAAGTTAGAGGCCTAGTTAACCAAAAGTGACCAGTAATTTATTTATTCTTTTTGTCACACGTAAAAGAGGTTTTAAAAGGATGGCCGTATAGCCTAGAGGCAACCCTTACCAGACAACCCATGGTGAAAGCGAGAAATTTTGGCAGGTGACTAGAACTAAAAAAAAATATGCCTTTTAAACATAAATATACCTAGATGTGTTTCAAGTTTATGTTTATATATGAAAAGACACACAAATACTTACTTGCATGCATATTACTAACATAAAAGTCATCATTAGGAGAATTACACCGATATTTAAAAAAAAGGCTCGCCGAAAAGTCAGAGTATTCCATTGTAGCCTGAAAAGTATAGAAACAGGTTTTTAGAGATGTAATACCCATGTTAAGATTTGTAGAAGAAGGGAGTACTTTATCATTGGTAGTGCAACGATAATAAAACCTTACCATCCAAGAAAATTACAAGTTTACGAGTGTTCAATGGAAACGGAGTATGGCTTGACGCGCTATTGCAAAACTTGAGCGCAAAGTGTTCTGCTTGAAGGCAGTTCGAAGCGGGCTGGCATTAATCGGAGCAGGTCTTGCCCGGTCCCACTGTTAACTGCAGGTGCTAGTGGCGTGCAGTTCCACTAACATTTGTTTGGCAAGTAAACTGGGAAACAGAAGTAAACTCTTGCCGTCGTCGGGAAAAGTTGTTGAAATCTATACTTTTAAAATACAGAATAAAGAAAAGAAAACAGGGATAATATTTCAATACGTTAATTATTTTCCAAGATATGTCCGCTAGACAGTCGGTGATCGCTGCGTGTGACTGACACGTTATGCAATTTATGGGTTGCGACGTCCAATTGTAGATCCGGAATTCATGGGAATTTCAAATGTGTGAAAACAAAACTTAATATTTTTCCAATGACACAGAAACGAATGTTTTTGTAAGTTACAAGCTCTCCTATCACAAAGTTTCGAGCATTACTGAAAACAAACTCATATTCTCAATTGCGAAATGAAATTCAAATTCTTCTTTTTATAAATATACAGTCTTCCATATCGATAGCTTTATCGAAAGTTATAACATTATAACGAGGTCGTCTCCGTATACTAAACATAATTCGAAGAATCGTAATCATTATTATTGTTAAACTCCTATAGGCTGTCGTTATAGGGCTCGGCTGCAGAATTGGGTCAATCTTTATATTACAGAAAAGATCCGCGCCGTTTACAGCCTCAGGCCACGGGACTTGCTTATTTCGCTTTTTAAAGAAATAAATATAGTCGCAATATATTATGGATATTTACGTAAAATATGTACGCATTATAGAATAAAGCCAAACTGTACTGAATTTCAGACCCGGTAAAATTAGTAGCTTGTTCATGGGTAGATGCATAAAATATTATAAAATTTTATGATGAAATTCCTTTGGAATTGACGGATATGGTGTACTGGAAATTTAAAACCCATGTCAATTGCATTCTTATGGTGAAAGGTTTTTAAACAGTGGATGATCATTTTAAAGATAAGGCCGATTAAACAGTTTGATATACAGCCATAAGTAGCAGGCGCTATCTGTAACTGTGAGAAGGAAAATACCTCTTCTGCCGGCAGTCACCTTTCACAGTAGTCATGTAGAAGCGATGGCGTAGATTGCTTTTGTAATATTATTATGCTCAATCAACTTCAAATAAAATTTCATTTAGTTCTACAAATATAATAAAGAATTTTGATAATCACTAATAAACCTAGTTGTCTTCATTTTATTAAAAATCTAAATACGTAATTTCAGCTTAAAATAATGTTTTTTTATCTTCATGACTATTCTTTATTTACCATTCGGTGGGATCACGGTCAAGCATTAACCTATATTATGTAAAAAAATAACTCCTATTTAACATTTTTAGAAGTTGAATTTTTCAAAATCATTTTTTATTGCTTGCCTAGGCTGTAAAAAAAAACTTGTGTGTAAATTTCATATGTCTATCATCATTAGTTTCGGCTCGTCGTTGTGAATCATTCACGCGAAAAAGGGCTTCCTCTTTATAACAGTAGTTTAGATGACTAGTATCTCGAAAATTCGGAAATCACAACTCAGGTCGAGCACTTTTATAAATCGACTTACGGGAGAAAGGAGAAATGAAAGTTACTTAGCAAATTGTTACCGAGAGTCTGATGATAAACTGGTATAGTTTGAAACCCGTCATCTTTTACTCATAACTGGCCCAATACTTGAAATGTCTCAACGATTGACTTTCACTGAACGCGAAATTACTGAGACTGTGTGAGTGTTAAGATACGTACAATTAGCTACTCATTGGCACTTGAAGCTTTTTACTGATAAAAGTGATCGCTCGTCTATTGTAACTTTTTTACTAAATTATTTTACCATTACCATTCGCCTTTCTATCTACTTTGTTATAGCACTTATAGCACAGTTTGATACCTATAATGATCTAAAAAAGTTCCAACAGTAAAACTTTTGAAACAAAAGTAAATCCGGTGACAAGTCAAAGAAAAAATGTCTCATGACTGTTTTGTCTTAATATGTATATGTCGTTAAACTTCAAGTAACAATAGACTTGTTTCTTTTGAAAATTTCTGAAGCGATTAATTTCTTTCTCCATAAACGATATTATCTGCTCTCGAAACCTTAAATGTCACAGGCATCATAGCTCTTTTGTAATTTGTGTTTCCTGAAACGCTAAATTACACGATTTTAAACTTGTAGGTCTGTGTTTTATACAAAGTTTATTCACAATTGCATAAATACAAAAGTATTAGTAGTATAGGTATAAGATACAAAACCTAGGTACAAGTTTGGATTTAAACCGCAAAAAATTTAGTTACACCTACGTAATGTAAATGTAACAAATGAAAATTCATCATATTTTTCACATTTCATTCATTCAACATATACAGGTGAGCATCTTGTAATCAAGATAGAAGCGCCCAAGAACACCTTGTTTTCAACACTTCATGTTCAAAGTGTTTCCACACTTGCTCGGTTCGCCTGGGGCAGTTCTATGGCAACAGGTTGATTCAAGCAACTTTGTTTTCCAGTTTTAAACACGACACGTTTCACCTTAACCATCTGAAGCTAAACCAAAAGAACCTTCTTAACTGTTAAAAAACGTGTTAATGAGAAAGAAAATTGTCAAATGAGCATCAAGTAGTCGACCGCCTTCAAAAAGGATAAAATAATTTGATGAGGGAAACTGCTTTGTTTGGTTGGTTAAACGCACTTACCTTAGGAACTGCAGTATGGAATTGAAAAATTCTTTCAGTTTTGGATAGTCAATTTACTATAGAAGGCAATAGGCTATATAACAACACTACGACCAAGATGAGCTAAGCATTTATAAGAGATATTACAAATTAGACATTTACTAATATATAAAGCTGAAAAGTTTGTTTGTTTGTTTGATTGTTTGAACGAGCTCAGTAACTCAGCTCAGTATCTCAGTAACTACTGGACCGATTTGAAAAATTCTTTAAGTGTAAGATAGTCCATTTATAGAGGAAGGACATAGGCTATAGAATATCACGTTAAGATGAATAGGAGAGGAGCAGCAATAAATAATATTGCGAAAACGGTAAAATTTTGAGCTTTCCAACCATTTTTATGGTTATAAAAATAGTTCTTAAATAATAATTTATATGGCAAAACAAAGTTTGCTGGTTCATCTAGT
>DWJN01003401.1:0-13672 GCA_018248895.1 Carystus phorcus | reverse complement strand
AGATTTTAACGGATGTCTAGTCACTATCGCCGCGGAAGGTGGTTGTCGTCCAGTGTGGACAAGTTGACGTCGGCGATGCGTTTATATGTATGTGGCATGTTTTGTGCCCAAGGGCGAGCTTGAGCATCGGCGTCGGTTAACGGTGTAGTGCGCGGGCAGCGAGGTTGATTTATAGTGGACATCCACCGAACCTATCCGATTTGCATTTAGATAGCGTCGCTGCGGCGGAGGGCGCTGCCGAGGCGTCCGCGCCACGCCGCATCACTCTATCATACGTAAATTGGCTATAAAATTATTCGCAAGGAAAAAACCTAAATAGCTTACGATCCCATTATGATTAAATTGTCTAATAAGAAATTTTATTTATGTACCGTCAACTCTTTTCCAATAATGTTTGCTACATTATTTGATTTTAGCGCAGCAGAAGTAATCTGAATTAAAACAATTGGCTAGTCGAACTTTAGGCCAGTCACAATTTTTTTTTAATTCTCCATTTAAATCAAGTACCTATTTTTTTCCACAATATACTTCATGATTATCTGCCTAATAAACCTGCCTTCTATCTTATTCTACCGAGATTTAGGTTATAAATGATCATTTTTTAACTTAGTAAATAAACATTTTTAGTATAACGTATAAACGTAACATATAAATAAATATAGATAATTTAGGCGCTACGTAGATATAGCACATGTGCTAGCGCTCTACTTATCACACTGGAGTGACGTCGGTGATAGTGATAAAGTTAAGGATTAAATTATTAAATATATCTTACTTTACATACATTTTAAAACTTTTTCATTTACCAAATTAATAATGGGTATATTATGTAAAAGTAACATTTTTACAGATAAAAATGATTCGAAAATATCGTAGGTATACCTAAATACTTCAGACGTACCTAATGTATTCATCATATTGATTACGATGAAATCGAAATAAAATTAATATCATCAAAAGAGCAGAAGTGATGTTTGTAATAAATCTAGTCGAAAACTAATTTATAAGAGTAATTCGTGTAGGGCGGTTACGCAGCGGCGACGGAAGGCTGATGACGGTGGCAGCGCACGGCTATTCAGGCTGCTCGTAAATTATCAACCTCCGCAATTAGCGGGCGCCGATTTGGCGCATTATGTTTCCTACGGACAGCGCGTCCGAGGCGTTCTAAATAAAGTTTTAATACCGTAATGATATCGCAATATTCATTTGCAGGTCTAATTGTAGGCACATTGTTGACAATTATGACAGGAGAAGGGAGAACTATGTGAATTAATTACACGTGACAGTATTCAATACAATTATGTAAATAGCATTAATCAATTAATTGTTAAAAATTAATTGATTAAATAATAAACATAGGTATAACTTAATGCTCAACGAATCTAATAAGATATTTTAATACGGCAACATTTGTTATTTAGGTATACAAGTGCGGAAACAAGCTTTATACCTAATATAGATTAATTCAAATGCTTTTTAGTTTTTTTGTAAATTAATACGTTTTTATAATAATGGTTTTTTGTATTGTAAATTGACATAATTCCTGCCGAACGTTTTAAGTGCAGACAAAATCCTAAAAATAATATAAGTGTAGGAAAAAGAGTAAAAGACGTTGATATTGTGATATATTTAAGATAATTTCGACTACATAGAACTTTTATTTACATATCTTTTAACAGTTAAGCATTTAGAACGTTTGGGTCAATTGAATACTGTCTTGGAAACTTACTGTAATTTTGGTATTAATAATAGTGAATACTCGTGGAAACTTGCTCATTTATAATATAAGTAGCTATTGGCTAGCTAATGCTAGTTGGACTTTGCATATACATATATGGTAAAATTATTTTTAGCTTACATAGTTAATAATAATAACAACACAGATAAAAATAACAATTTCCGTTCATTCTCAATGAGTTAAGCAACATCTTACTTTCAGACATAAAGAGTTTATGAATATTTAATAAAATTTATCTTGTACGTCCGTCTGTCTGTCTGTCTGAACAAGCTAACCTCAAAAACTGTCGAACGAGTTTTTTTTAAGGTTTTCACTAATGAACGAAGTGATTTAAGACGAAGCTTCTTGTGTATAATGCAATAATGACGATTATTATTAAAGATGTCGGAAAAATTAAAGCTGATTGGGAGCTTTAATCGAAAACGCTGCCTAAAAAACCTTTTAAGATAGAGCGAAAGAATGTGTGGTGGAAATATTTTTATTTTATAGGTCTACAATAAAATCCGCGATGGCTTATGTCTATCTTTTAAGGATAGCTACAGCCCTTTTAATGTTTTAAATACCGTAACTTATAATGTTTTATTTATAAAGTTATTTAGACGCTTATGATATTAATCCTTACTAAATAAAATATGTCGTTACCTTCAAAGTAGTTACCTTCGTAGTACATTATAATAGTCTAAGCAGTTATCACAAAGGTATACCTATCGTGTGACGACTAAATACAAGGCATTGCAATACGACACACGTGATGCAAACAGCAGTAAAATAATAAATAAAGTTGTTTTTTATGTACACAAAATACATACCTAACGAAGTGAAGCAAGGCTGGGTCGCTAGTTACTTTTAATACAATCATAGTTGTTCTTCAAATTATTACACCTAAATCTAGTCAATTTTCTAATAAAGAATTAAGAATTTTGACTTAGCGGCTGATGCATACATTATCATGTTTTATAAACGCCGCATACATTAATAACTTTCATAATGTTATATTAAAAAATATTTAGATATATTATTTAATATAAACGACCGAATCTTAAATAAAACGAAACATGTTTTATAAAATATTACTGGCATTAAGTTACTAATTTGCAAGTCGAATGTTTACATGCAAATTTAATCCCAAGATAGGTAAATTTATGAGCTATATGCAGCCTATAACAGATGGTACCGATGTGTATTGGTTAATAACCTATTAAATGGAAGTCGTACGCCCGTCAAGCTTTTATACTCAGAGGTTGCAAATTTTCCTAGTCTGTTTAATCTCGGCTTCACATAGATGTTATCCAATGCTACATCGAGGCATAAAAGGAAGAAGCATACGCCCCTAATTGCGAGATATCCGTCAGTATCTCCTACAATATGTAAATAGGCGTCGGAGGTAATTAAATCTTATCTCGCGCCATGCCATCGCTGCCCCGCCATCGTAGCATCGGAGCTGATTGCTTCGTAAAATGATTGACACGCTATTTTAATAGCAAACCGATAATGAAAACATCCCTACACGATTAATTCATACTTTATTTATTGTTGACAATTACTATTTGCGCGAGATAATTGATCGTGTTCTCACAATCGTCAACCCGCTGATGAGTTGTTCGCAATGTTTGCACCATTAAAAAATCGCGTAGTCACTTGCAAGGCGCCGCGGGCCGGTCACATGCACGACTTGTTTACAAAATATTTTTTACATTCGTTTTCGTCGTAAACTAGAATGCCAAACATTAAATTAATGCGACAAAATATTTATAACTGATGATAATTTATGATCTTTTCTCATAATTGTTTTGCAAAGATTTTGAAGCCGATTTTGGAGAACGGTTTAGAAGCAAATGGCGTTATTTGTGTAACGGTACGCACATTCCAAACGAAAGATTTTGATTGCGTTTTGCTTAGACAAGAAAGTGGTAAACATTTTAGTGTCGTTCACCGAATACTCGTAAATCTTTTGTTAGCTAAATTACTGCGCCGCGTCAACGAGTTAGGCAGTTTATCTCCAAGTGCTCAGTTAAACAATGCAGTATCACAGCTGAGTGCACTAAATCAACTTTATTCATTTCCGTGGGTTGTGTCGCAGATCTTTTGGGCCTACCTAATAGCTTCGCGTTTTAATTATAGCCGGAGCATAACATAATCGGTCATAAATCACGTTATATAGATACCTGCCAGCCGCAACCTGTTTCAATTCGCACGGCACAATGCTTGGCGCGACCCGCACTGCATTGTGCGCCAGTACAGGCGACATACCTTTTAATTTATATCGTCATGCTCATTTACAAACGGCACCCGAATCTACCGAAAATTGTAAACGTATCAAAAGTTTTACTGTCCTAACACTAAAGAATTGCAAATTTATTTTATATGGCAGTTATGAATTCTCTTTTATTGATCACAAAATTTATAGGTAATCTTGTCATTGTGATGTAGCATAGCATACAATTGGAATTTGCATATATATGGCAGCATCTGTGCTAAGACGTAAAATAAAACACGAAAAATATAATGTCTACCTATAACAACATCTTTTTATTTTTGCCAAAAGATTTTCATATGATATGATTACTTTTGGGTTCCACGTTTATATTAGTTGTTTAATATGCTAATGTTCTTTAAATATGTAACGCTACAAAAAAATCCCACTGGTTGGATGTAATGTTTCGGTATTCGTAACTAAATTCTCTTATTACAGATATTATATACAATGTCCTAGATTCTTATCTTATATCAAATGCAACGTTCTTCCGGTTTTAATACCTTAAAATATTTAAATAAAAGTGATTTGTTTTTTATTATTACGACATATCTATTTTAATATTTTGCTACATATATTCATGATGTGATTTATACGGTTGGTGTTTTTAGAGAATGTGGAAATGAAATAACTACACAATCAATTTAAGTAATATAATGTTATTTTATAAAGAACTAGTATTGGGAAATTTTAGTAATTAATTTTTATTTAGTAATTAAGTAAGTAATTTGTTTTTACACAATATATGTTTCACTATAACCTACAATTTAGCTATTAATGATATGAATTAATCAATACAATTAAGTCATTTACATGTATGTGTATTTAGCTCATTAATTATAATAATGTAATTATCTTAACTTAAACGAAGTGTCTAGTGGTGCGCTAACCGGACGTATAAAATAAAATTATATATATTTTAAAACAAAAAAAGGTTAGGTTAAATGATTTTTGGTCCTTTAGAATAAATTAATTAAATTAATTCATCCGTTGAGTGAACGACTAGCCACAGCTAAATGAAGTGACTAGTCATCTGTTAAAACGTCGAATAAAATAAAATAATTTAAACATGGGGCTTTTATTTTATACGTCCGTCTAGCGGATAACTAGTCAGAGACTATGTTTAAATAACTAATTGGTTTATTAAAAAGCAACGATTCTAATATTTTCTTGGTAACACAACAAGCTATTAAGTAACGCCCTTTCAAACGCATGGACCACACACGAGCTTTCGAAATGGAAAAGTCAGACAAAACGGAAATGATGCATTTATTAAAATTTTAGTCGATACACAGTTAGCGCCGCAGGCGTCCTCTTTTTCTAAGCTCATAACTCTTCTAATAAGACACTTTACGCTCTCTATCTGCAGTTCAATACACAGCCTCAGTAATATACCTAACTCATTTTGAATTGCTTAGAATTGGAACACATTAGGAACATTGAGTTACTTATATTTTGAAAGATATTAATAAATAATCATTCTTTGCGTTTAATGATTATTGGGAAGATATATATTCGTAATTGCATCAATCTTAAGTATTTAACATTGACGCAGAGAAAATAATTCAAGCATTACACAGTTTTAAGTTTTTTTGTTTTGGAAATAACGAGAACATGTATAAGAATTTTAGTAGTACGCAACAACAAATGGTTTAAAAATATTGCAATACATTTTTTTAATTAAGAGCATTTCGTTCGAAATAAACGATTTATTGAATTCGTTATTTAAATGAAAATTGATTAAAAACAAAGATGTAGCATATTTTATAAAATAAATATTTTATGTATAGAAAAGCACTCTACTTTGATGAGTATGGTTAGAACTATTCTGTAAATAGTTGATTGAGTAATCAAAAGTATTTTGTATAGATACGAGTAGTATAGAGAGAGGGCTACGTACAGCTATTCAATGCTATGAATGTGGGTCGTGGCGATATATGTAGCTCGGCCAGGAGACAAGCAGTTGACGTCACGATATCGAGCACAATAACACAAAGAAAAGCTACATGCAAACTCGGACCACACGATTCAGGGAACATTCATTGATTTCATGACATGCCGAGAGTCTTGTCATTCAATGGTCAACGGTTTTTTCTAGAAAAAAAAGACGAGGGAAGTTAAGTGCTATTTAAGTTTAACTTTTATGTTCATGTCAAATGTCACTTTTATTATAATCTTGTCAGAAACTAAATTTTATACCATAGTTTAATACCTTTACGCATATCGACAATTTTAGGATGATAATAATGGATAAAGGAATTAAACTTTGAGGTTAATATGATGAGCATTTGAATTTGGTGATACCTATAGTCAAGTAAAATGTACCTTATTTTAATTGAAACTGAAGCGTAAAATAATTTGCTGTTAGAAAATTTTGAGATCAATTGTGGGCTACTAGTTACGCAGGCAGGAGACATGACTTATTTCGTGCCCATGTTGCGTTTCCATCTTTAATCTGCGTGGGCGCATATTTCCGAGAAAACATTTCTTGTTGAGCGTACATAATGCTGCTAAGAACACAGAAGTAATAATGTTAGCCATACTTATACGGCGAAGAACTCCGTAAATGAATCATCGCATATGCGTTCCTCGTCAAGGCACAAAAAGAGGTTTGTCGAAAATGCTTCTCATTCGGTTCGTTCTGTGTTGACTGCTCGGTGCTGGCGAGCTGTACTCATCCCTTATTTATTTATACTGGTATGAAGAATGTATCTTTTTTGTTGAGCCATAATAGTGTGCGTCCCGCGCGGCCACAATCCGAGACTGCGAATTCTTTAATTGACGAAATGCAGCAGCGTCGCATTCCTTTACAGATCGTTAGGCTCAATGCGGGAATAGATTAATAATGGCATATTGTCACTATTGCTAAATATGGTTATTATCATCTTCGTGTCTTTAATCGCCTTTAAATGTTTTTAAATCTTTTTTTGCATCCTGCATATGAGTTTATTTTAGTTACGATGAGATAAAGTACGTCGACTTACCGTCATATTCTTTGTAGAATAAAAATAAACGGCAAAATCTTGTCTGATCGTTATCTCTTTTAATTGGTTATTCTTTTTATACTGACTTAAAAACTTTGCGAGCAATATTTGCATGAAATAACAGATAACCTTTAAGAAGACATTATCATTTAATATTATTTTATTTTTTGGAAAACTTACAGTTAAAATTTATTTAATCTATTTATAATTTGTTTAAACATATATAAATTTTTCACATATAAAATTAGTAGATTAAAGATATGCATTTGGACTATGGTAATAGTATAGGTAGGCAATTAAAATAATTAAATATATCTTGATGAAATTATTAGTATTAGTGAGAGCCACGGCATATAAAGAAGGTTAAGTAATATAAAAAAATGCGTATTGAAGGTTTTCAACTTTGTAGTTAACAACAATATAATTTCTTAAAGTTGAAGCCATTAAAAAAAATATTAACTCTTAAAGCATATTTAATTTTCATCTAAAGCTTAGTCTAATGAGTCATTAGAGGTATCGATACTAGTTTCTCTTATCACTGATGATAAAACATGCGTAGATTTAGCCGCTCCCTGTACTTTCCCCGCGAGCCACCGCACCTGTCGGGTGAGAGAGGTGAAGCTGCGTAGCCTGTTTCCACGCTAACGTGCACTTCGATATAGCATGGCTTCGTGCAATGCGATTTAAACGTTAGAACGTGTACAAATGTAACTATGTAGCTGGAAGAATAAACTGTACATTAGATCAATGTGGTGAAAGTCAACCTAGGACAATAATTATTTTTTTATACGTAAACTGGTTAACCCAAGATATTCGACATCATGTACTTTTAATCTCCACCAATAATTACATTTTAATAGCCGTTAATAATTATTAGCGGTACTAGTGATCAGGACGAGATACCTAAAGAAGCTATCAATTTGTTTCGAGGCCGTTTTATTTTAATTAAAGCACATAATGAAGCAATGAAGTGGAGTGGCAACGACCGAGGAGGATAAGCACGGCAGGCGGGCGCACGCAACCCTACGAGACATGCGTGCCGCTCCGTTACGACACCTACACCAAATTTTTCCACATGCCCGAACAGCCGAGATAAGCGTCGAACGACGCCAACGTGTTATTTATTAACGAACCGAATGATCGATAGTTGGACGCGACACCGGACGTGGACGTGGACGAGCGCCTTTCGAAACTCGCCGCCGCCGACACTTTTCTGTACACTCGCCGCGACCTCAGATAAATCTCCATCTGAACAGTCACTCGGCTTCAATCGAACTCAAAATTTTTATTTTTCTCATTGCGCGCTGTCTGGAGCATTTCGATTCCGCGAATCAATTTCAATTTTTAACCAGCCCGGATGTGCCACTCAATTTGATAATATTCATCAGATTGATACTGACATTGATGTATTTCATGTAACATAATCTAACTGTGACCTAAAGGTAATATGTATTCTTTACGACACATCTGATGCAATAACATAGTCGTGAAACGTATCGAGCAAAGTTATATGGCAAACGGTGGTAGATGAATGGCCGAATCGAATGCTTTATTTGTGTTGCAGAGACTCCTTCAACCCTTTGCTCGAAGCCATCCGTTCCGCTCTAGCATACGTCACGTCTTCGTGACAGCTGTGCGCGATACTTTCTAATCGTTCTATTCAATAGCGAACGCCAAACAAACAGACGCAGAGTAGGTATCTTGCGAAACGTGAATGCCATGAACAATTGACAATAAAGAAAACGTAATCAATTAATCCTTCTGTAAAAAGATCTCTACGTAAATCTCTTATACGTATATATTGTGAAATGTGATATTTTATTGTTTAATATTGCACGTAAGTAAGCTAAGTCTGTATGTTTACATATCGATGCCAACGTTATAGCAAACAGTCGGAAATTCGAGGTTCAGCTGCGCAGGGCAGGTTAGACCAGTCCCGATGGCCTCGCAAGGACCCCAGCAAACCTGTTAGATTCGTTGCACGATTTTTACGTGCGCACCTACCGGAATCTCATTCACGTGGTGCACCCGCGCCGCCCGCACCTCTGCGCTACCGCCTGCCAGTTAACTCGTCAAATGACTCACGCTTCGGCTGGTTAAATGCCAGAAGCTGGCTTTTCCAGTTTTCTAATCCAATTCGCATATTCTATTCTCGTTTGACACTAACAAGGCATTCCCAAACAACGTAAGTTCTTGATTGAGCGGATTGAAGATTAGATATTGGTCTTACTCGTAACTTATGGTTTAACTGACTTTTGTGTATGACTAGAGTTTTGCTAGTTCATTAACATTTACATTACTGAAGAAATTACATATTTTTGGAATTTTTACTCATCGATGAAATTATAATTTCATAAAGCGAAGTATGCAATATCTGTACGAGATGGTTACAATGTTCTAAAATCACAATTAGGTGTAGTCACGTAACAGCAAACTTGCAGCCATTATCACCGGAGGTTATGAACTTGCATCTTAAACGACAACAATAAGTAATGACCTTTCTTGATATCAACAAACACCAGGAACAGGAATCAGGTAGAACTACGATCCGGTCAAACTCGTCCGACGCGTGCTTCCAACATTTTTTATTTATTTGTCTGCATCGTCGGATACCGCTGGGCGTGACGTCAGGCGACCTAAACTGGTTGGCGAGGGAACAGGGATTTGCCTCGTATCCTTCCGGTTCTGCAAGTGGTTTGGACCTGTTCTACATTCAGGTTGCGCGGCACCAAGCGACCCTGTCGGTGACGTATGGGCATCCGTCCAATGATCTCTCGACACGGCCAATCGTCGACGTTAGAAATAGATCCTTGCCAAAACGGCCATCTCCAGGTCAAATTTACCTCTGATAATACTCGTTCAATTAAACTGGCCACTCGTTTCGCTGACTCATGGCATGTTGTGTACAACAATTAACGTACGTATTATATCGTCACGTTACACGCTGATGGTACCATCAAAGGTCAGTATTCGTACCAAAATGGTCACGCCTAATAACTGGTTCGTAAGTTGTAGTCGATCCAGTCATAAAACAACAAGCTTGGAATACCAGTATCTTACGCTATGTTTATTCCATTGATTCGCCGGAGTCAATGAAATTTGATTAAATGTTGAGGTGCAGAAGATGTTATTGCATGACGTTTTTGTTGTTTATGCACTGCGCACGATATAAAAATTAATTTAATCACGTGTGGTTTATAATACATACTCGTATACTCGTATTATTAAAACTTGTCAAGGTTGTGTTCGTACAAATATTTTGGCAGCAAGATTTTGACTCAAAAAAAAATGCTTAGTAAAGATCGCAATTCATGATAAAACTGCCACTGTAGTCTAAATTTATAAAGTTTTATAGTATTTTATATAATAGTAATATTGTATTGAATATAAGTAATAGGTATACATACGGGCAGTTAAACGCAGATACATTATCATAATGATTATTGTTTGTTAACAGAAGACGCAAGGAGGTGATGGAAGTGAGTGGCGAATCCTGGCGCGCGTACTACTCTAGCGGGGCGGAGCACCCGCTGAGTGCAGCCACGTCAGCGGTACTAGGAGTAGCGGAGGACCAGCAGCCACAGTCACTCGTCACGGATTACTACAAACTGCCGCCCTTAGCGCAAGATACTCACCTCAGTCTACATAAGGAAGTCTGGCAGTAAGTTCAAAGTTTAAATGGGTTGTCCATATTTCTGCATTTTGTTAGTTCCGTGTGTTGGTCATAAAATTTTATTTTTATATTGGTAAATTTTGATGTAGATTTTCAGATACTCAAAAGTTTTTTGTTGGTATAGATTTTTTAGAGTATTAATTACATATATACCAACATAAATATCTACAAAGTTATAAAAAGTTAACAACATTTTATTATTTTCCTTATGATTAATAGGAACCATAAATCCTGTTTTATGGCAAACAATTTTTGGTGTCCGAAGGCTGCTTCTCTATTTTTTAATTAATTATGGTAGATACCTAATGGTCGTGAATAATAGAATATATCATAGCCAATAACGCGTAATTAATAATAATAAAATATATAACTTTACTATTGCAGTACATTATTAACACGTTCTGATTTTATCTACTACATAATAAAAAGCGAAGATAGAAACATATTTATACACAAAAATTATATAGAAATATAGATAACGGTCAACGTTGTTTCATAGTAATCCGGAAGTTCGGTCAAATTCTCACGGCCGTACATCAAATCGAACGTTCGTGTATCGAAGCAATTCTCATTATAATTCTCGATCTCTTAGGTGCAGTGAATACGCAATGATTTCGCGTAAAATTTATATGTAAACTATGATAATATTGAATCTTTTGTGTAGTATAGGTAGACGCGTTTTTATACGCGTTCAGTTACAGGCGGGGTCGTACTTGTCGCGACTCTCACGGGCGAATACACTGAGACAGAGGCCGCGTGGCTTCCGGCCCCAACGAAAGGTGTAAGAATAACAAATAATAAAAATGTTAATGTTCCACTCAATAAATCATAAGCGCTCATTTGAATACCTATAGCGGGATTATCGAAATAAGAGTTCGCAACTGCGAAGAATCTCTTATACCCTTATGCGTTGCAACGTATATCATTTGAATATTACCATATCCTTTCGCTGCTTGAAGACGGTTTTGCAAATCTTTTTTTAAATACTTGTGATTAAATATAGGTGTTGTTGAAAATTCAATACTTCAGCGTTATCTTGGCTTAAAAGTACAATTTATATTTAACTTAGGTATACATTTTCTTTATAAAACACTTTCATTTATAAAAAAGCTACATTTAATAGAATGAATTTAAAATGTATAAAAGTAGGACACCCAATTATAATTTTTAACAAACTTAGCATAGTGAAAAATGTTTTAAATATACAAAGTTAATAATAGAATAAAATACGTGTAGTTATAAAGAATTAAATTGGGTATGTTTGGCCATTCAACGACGTTCTCATAGAAATGCGACCCCGATCAAATTATGCTCGCTTTTTGAAAGAGGTTGTTAACAGCATCCTTTGAATGGTGACACAAAAATGATCAAAGTTATCTTCTTTTTTGTCAATAGCAGTGCATTAATGCTGCGCATTTACTGCACGGTATTATTTTTAATTAATAATGGGGATTCTTAATGAATAATGTTAATATGTTTTAGGAGGACCTATAAATTGAGTCTGTGAAACACGCTTGCTACTTGTACCTTTAATACTAAAACTATAGTTTCTTTTACAAACTTTTCGTCACGTTGTCAGCACGAAATATATACACTCTACGGCGAAATTAATGCACAAAGTTTAAAGCGACTTTAATTAAATACGTCAAATTAAATATTCCGATTTCTGAAATCATACGCATCGTGTAAATGTGCATTAGTATGTACAACTAGAAACTACTCATCAAAAGTAGCTCAAACTTAAATGGGACTATATTTATTACCAGCTTCATAATATAAAAAGATGCATCAAAATCGGTACACCCAGTAAAAAGTATCACACATATAGACATATGTATAGACGAATTGAGAATCTTCTTCTTTGTTGAAGTGGATTAATAAAGTCAAGTATACATAAACAATTTCATCAAAATCGGTCCAACCGTTTACAAGGATAATTTATACTCATTAAGGATGTTAAGGATTGTTTATTGTTTTGTACTAACTTATAATTAAACTTCATTCCAGAGATTAGCTACTCGTTTAAAATGGTACACAGGAATATTGTCTTCGGTCTTAAAACAGTGGGCTCTCGCCTCACACGCTGTCCGCGCTTAGCGTGAGGTACGCCACACACATTTGTGATCTTGTGCGCGTTAAAGATACTGTTCGAAGTCGGACCGTTTATTTCGGTGTGTCATCCTCGTCACAGTTTACGGGAGTGCATAAATACAAATAATGACAATAGACGGATGTGGCTGGAAGCGGCTCACATTGACAAGGACGCCCAGGAACGAACGAACTTGTCTCGGCTCATTGTCGGCACGCGTCCCACGCGCCCGGTTCGACGTGCGCTGCTATTTCTCATTCATACATTCAAAATTATAACGAATGCTTCAACTCGCCCGCACCCATCCGACTCCGCTGTGTCGCCGCATGCGTTTGTATGCTAATCTGTTATATAGTTCAGTGCCAGACCATCGTCAATTTCGGAGCGCTGCATTTGTTGTTTAAATAGCTCGTAGGTAATATTTGAATTGAATACTCTATAGATGTAGAAATTAACTAGTTCAATCTGTTTATTATATTCCTTCTAGGCTCGTAGGCGGTAGTGTTTCGTAAATGCATTGCGTAGTGCGCAAGCGCAGCTCGGCCGCTAGCAGGACCTCGGATAATTTTAGAACTATTAAGAGAAAACGTTGGTCGTAACCATTAATAGTTGTCTGTGGTTCTCGAATGCTCACGCTAGATTAGCATAGAAACACGCGATGGGATGGCTCTGGGAGGGCTTGACCCTGTCACTGTAAGCTCTTGCAGCTAACGGGAAATCAATTTCTCCGCGTAAGACGCGTAATGTTTTGTAAACGAAAGATTGTAAAGAATCTTAATAGATTTTGATCGGTCCAATCTTTATATACCTACTTACGTATTACTTCGCATAATACAATTTGTTTCTTTGCTTATAATACAATTTTATTCTTGTAACATTAATAATTGGTATTGGATAATTGAACATCGCCTTTTAAAACATAAATTCATTCACG
>DWJN01003400.1:0-13673 GCA_018248895.1 Carystus phorcus | reverse complement strand
TTGCCGAGACCCCCCCTCTCTCCAACGTAAGATTAGATGAGATTTGACTCGACCCCCTCCTCCCCTTAAACACCTCACGTAATTTATGGACGCCCCCTAATGTATAACAGAAGAAAAAAAACGTTTTCCATGCAAACACATTTTTCGTACATTTTCATTGACTTAATGGTCGAAATTCAACCGGATATCCTACTTGAACGTCACCACCGATAGTCACACACGAACGGTCATAGCGATTGTGTTACCACCTCGTTGTGTATCGCTGTTCTGATACAACAGCATCCTTGAACGCTATACTCGTAGCTGCGACCACAAGTTTCTATTTCTATAAGTAGCGCTGTCACAACTATCTAAGTCATAGAATTTCTGTCTGTATAAAAATAGTAAGAGCGAGGCGGGTGGCTGTTAGACGGAACTCTCTCAAGTAATGAACCTCTTGTTTAGAGAGCTCGGCCTTCTTTGTAGTTGACGAATATCGCAATCATGTTTCAGTTGTAAAGATTCTCACCAAAGATTTAGATTTTATCTAAATTTGAATTTGTTAAATAACTTTATTCTTTTCTATTTGAGTAGCGTAGAGCAGTCGATTACTAATTATTCCCTTCCCGTGAAGTATTCCTGTGCAGGTAGCTGCCACTCTTGCATGGGTCAGTCGCCAAAGACTTCGCATTCCGGCTGGGGACTTGACAGTCAGTTCTTCCTTTCTTGTCTATTTTGTTGACGGACAATGCGTCGGTGATGTTTTTCCTGTTGCTAATGTCTATGGGCAAAGGTTATCACTCACTATCACGTGGCTCGCCGACTCGTTAGTCCGCTGTTCACAAAAAATTCAAACGTCTGCTCACTGTTGTCTCATTTATATAATCACTCTTTCAACTCGTGGTATTTGTAATTCATATTGTTACAAAATGAGACGATAAGCGTCGAAATGACGCTCAATTAGAGGCTCAACGTAACCACGATAGCTTGGTCAATGTATTTAATTCTTACTGGCCCTCAGTATAAATTTTTGTATGTAATTTAAATTTTTATTGTTTTTTTTTAATTATATATTTTATTGTAATCACATTACCACGGGCGCGCTTATGTGGAATTCTGAATTTACATTTCAGTCGTGTATTTTATTATGACCATCTTAGGATCCAACTCTTTTCGTATTTGGGAAAGAGCTAAAAGCAGCCGATAATTTACACTACAGACAACAACTGCGATTTTTTTCGTCCTAACTGTTACCAGAGGCAATAAATGGGATTTTGATGACCCATATTATTATCTCACCATTGTCTCAATTGTTATTTTTTCATCATTTGTCCCCAGTGACAACGAAGCCAGTGGTGTCGACTGGGAACAACCTATATCTATAAATATACACAATACATAAAAAAACATAATTATATCAAAAATATTATGTTTGTACATTATCTCAGATTCCCATAAATTAACCGTTATACATCTAAGTTGTGTACTTTATTTATCGCATCAATGTTCGAATTGTCACAAACTGTAAAATAATGTTAACATTATGTGTGTTGCTGTGTGTAATATATACAATATCTACACCGCTCGCGCGCTCCTTCGCAAGCTCTGCACGATTGACCTGTGTTTTGATAGTCAATTTTCATCCGTGGATAGGACCCGCATGGTGGATGCGGGTAGAATGACGCATGCCAAAGAATCTGCTTGTGGATTACACGACATTCCGGGACCTCTCACGCGGGGTCATTATCCCGGTGCCGTTATCATCGGTCGTTACCGAGTTAACGACTTGCGCTATTGGCTCTTTTCTTACACTGTAGTAAAACAATCTATCGGATGGAGTTCATACAGTGTATCCGGTGTAATTCTTAAAGACATAATTGTTTTAAGCGACCGCAACTAATGTAGTATTTTGTCGTGCGACAGTCGTGCGGTATCTGCGCGATGTTTCCGTCGTGCATGTCGCTGCTGCCGCGCCGCGCCGAGCCGCGCGCGCCCCGCCCCGGCCAGGTGCCCGTCGTGCTCAACGTCTACGACATGTACTGGACCAACTGGTGAGTGCTGTGAGTGGTGTCCTACCGTGCCGTGCGTCGCCCGCGCCGTGCCGTGTTGCGCCGTGTCGCGCCCGCTACTTTTAACAGTAACATATTAGACGCTAAAATTGTACCCGTCTTTTCTAAAGATTATGGAAGTGCATAATATTTTACTTCGCCGCATGAATGGGCACTATTGGCCAACTAGTGCAAGATAATCGGTAATTCCTTGGACCAACTTGCTAATAAATGCATGTTGTTTATTGTTTGATCCATCGTTGGATCAAATTTCACACATGTTGTTATTATTTTTAACGATGTAGGTGCATTACAAAGTTTCGACTATAATGGGTTTTAATTGCAACTCTAATGAAAAGAGCTTTGTTAAAATATAACAGAAACATGATTTTTTTGTACTCGAACAAATTTGAATGACTCTTGTCACCAGCGGCGTTCACAATGCTTTGTACAATTTATGCTCTGTGAGCATTTTAGGTCTTTGTCTTACACGTATTGTGGTTCCGACGTAGCCGACCGCGGCTCGCTACACCGGGACGAGCCCTCGGCTGTTCAAACAATGCCTTTTGTGCGATACTGTAACGTGACGCCGCCGCGCCGCCCTCACTACACCAATTACACGGGGCTGGAGAGTCGCTGCTGTCACTTGAATGAAGGAATTTTATATTTGGCTCTGTAAATAGTATACGCTTCAATGTCATTTATTTAACAATACAACAAACTATTGCATTGCAAATTATGAGCTGTTGTGTATGTTTATCGTTAAAAGTATCTCTCTACTGTCTAAAATGATACAGTACATTTTGTGTGAAGCTCACGTTTTCGATGAAGCCAAGAGATATTATTATAAATACAATAAAAATTTATAAATGAAAAGCTATGTGCATAAATCTTTTCATATTAAAGCGTCTATTTTAATCCACTTCAAAAACATAATTGTGGTATTTATAAAAATTAAAAAGTAGCATATTTTTTGTTCTTAAAAAATGTTTAATAAACGCCACAATGATATAAAGATTTTTCTTGTTTGATATTCCCTTCTTTTATTTTGTTTCATTAAAATTTGTGACTTACGTGTCCATCTGAGGTGTACGAATATGTGACACGTTTCAAATTTAAGTCATCGTATTACTGAATGCAAGTAGTGCGATGTCTTATTAATTGTCACACGACATGCATTTATGAATAGTGCTCTTTATAAGTGTAATGTGTAACGTACTTGTTTTATCTCGTTACTTAAGGTAATGGGGTGTCGAGAGCGATTCCATTTGCACTGCGGCCATTCACAGATAATAAATTGTATTTGGCGATATCTCAGTGGTGTGTGCATTTAATATGATGTATATGATTTGAAATACCTAGGTACTGTATTTTGGTATCAGTCGTGTAGCATGCGAGATATTGAACTTTATTAGTAAAATGGGTGTGGCGACTGATGGTGAATTTCAGAAAGCGTTTCGGGTTCGGTTTTTGTGACAACAAACCAATAATTGCCGATCTCTTTAACAAGTTGTGTCAAGAGTCGCCAAGGCTCATATCTACTAGTACCTATAGCCGATTATATTAGTTCGATCGCGTATAACTACTACAGAAGCTGATTAAATTGGATCACAGGAACATGGGTAGGTACTTATGTTTTTCAACATACTTAATAGTGCCTGTATAACGGAAATCATCTTTTTTATCTTTATCTTAAAAAAATATGCCTTCAGAGCAATGGGCATTTAAATAAAAAACTTGTCTATTTTTTTCTAAATTTGGTATTTGTTTTCAGAAACAATAAAATAAAATAGGCTGAAAAATAATTCCTTAAATGTGGTTGCTCAACAAAAAAATACTTAACATTTGAATTTATATCGCTTTTATTTTGTTTATTACTTATACAATAATTTATTTAAAAAAAGCATCCTCAAACTTCACTAATCTCTTATTCATAATATTGTACAAACGACTTACAATTGATTTGATTAGAAATTTACTAAATAGCTGCTTGGTGTGTCCTTCACTATTGCTATCCAGTAAGTAGTAAAGTGGTCAATAATACATTGGTACGATTAATAAAACCTTGTAAGTGTAGACAGTAGTCGGTGTAATGATCAGCCTCAATGTCAATCGGAATCGATTTTCCAACGATAGTTCGGCTCGCGTGTCGATATCGCGGCCTTTATTAATTATTCTGCTTGATTACAAAGTACAGAAGTAATTTAGCCTTTTCAAGTTGTACTAGTAGTGGTAATTTTCAAGGTTCAAGCGAGTACAAGGGCCTGGTAACGTAATCGTTTAGGTACCTTTACAGGTGTTAATTATTACCTGTTAAAGAACAATGAATATCGTTAATACAAAAAGGTACACAAGCTGTTTTTCCGCCAAACTTGATGATCGTTGGGGACCTACGCGTGTGCTTGACGGTACCCAACTGAAGTGATATAGGCGCGGGCGAGCGGACGAGCGTCCGAACCATCCAGTGTTGGCTTTTTGTTTTGCTCAAAGGCGCCTCAGTCGTTTGCTTACAGTAAATTGGTAATATACTGATATAGAGAATTGGTTTTGCGTCCACACAGTGTGAGCAGCCTCCGCGATCATTTTCCTCGCGAGGCAGCTCGCTCTGTGTGAACGCGCCTATTGACGAGGCAGAAGTCCTCCGCAATCATGACGTAGGTACCCACATATACAGAGAACCGGTAGGTGTTAGGGGCTATAAAGTGAGTGGTGAGTGTGTGGCAGGTACACGGCGGGCGCGGGCGTGGGCGTGTTCCACAGCGGCGTGCAGGTGCACGGCTCGGAGTGGGCGTACGGCGGACACCCCTACGCCTTCACCGGCGTCTTCGAGATCACTCCCCGGGACGAGCGGGAGCTGGGGGAGCAATTTCGGTTCAGGTACAGCCCGAGCGGTCCTTCTCTATATTGTATCTTTCCATTCTCGAATCCTTTCCTAGCAATTTTTAACGACATTATAGTGTACCAAAATACGCCCATCCACGCACTATTATATGTCTGTTATATTTAAATCGGTCATAAATTATATCGAAGGTTACAGACCAAACTAATTTGTATCTGAATCCTGTCATTTGACAGGTTATAATCACACGTACGCATGTTTTAATCTGTAAGAAATAGTTTGAAGAAAGTGTAGTATAGATAGTGATAGTAAGAGTAAAGCTTGTATGGTGACGTGTGTTTGTGTTATTTCAGACAAAGTGTACACGTGGGCTACACGGATTTCAGCGAGGAGGAGGTGCGGCGGCTCGTCACCGAGTTAGGCAAGCAGTTTCGCGGTGACAGGTAACACCGCCGACAATGACACGTGCCATTGTCACCGTTTACAGCTGTCACAATTACACCAATCATATTTTGATTAGTTTCACATTGGTGGGTTCATTTCACTAGTGAACTGGCGCTTCTTGATGATATCCTTTAAAAGTATTTCAGTCAATGGAAGTTACGACAGCTCGATAAGTTTCAATGTATCGTCCCCTATGTTTCAGATACCACCTGATGAACAACAACTGCAACCACTTCACGTCCGCCTTCTGTTTGGTAAGCATGAAACTATATTATCTTAATCGTATTTAAGGTTGTGTCACTGTCTGACTGGGGGACACCTAGGGTTGCCAGATGGTCGGGATTTCCGGGATTGTCCCGGAATTTCGCGTGTTGTCCCGTGTCCAGTAATTTAGCTTTACTGTCCCGGAATGAAAAAATACAAGTTTTTATCACAAAGTTACGATGCTACTGCTACATTTAAGCCTTAAAAAGTTACTTAGAAAAGTTGAATTACATTTTTTTGTATTTAACAGTCTTCCTAGACTGATAATTAAAAAGATTTTCCAAAAAAAGTATTTTTTTCATCAACTAATAGCTCAAAGTAAGAGACATAAAGTAGGAAGTGTGTGTGTGTGTGTGTGTGCAGGCGCTGTGCTCGCGCGACATCCCCGCCTGGGTCAACCGGCTGGCCTACGTCAGCTCGTGCGTGCCCTTCCTGCAACGGTGTCTGCCCAAGTATGTCGCCAAGTTTTACACCTCGCTTACCACACATTTACACATATGCTCTGTACAAACATTTGTTATCTGTCAAAGGAAACGTTTTATCGAGTATAGTCCGTTTGAATGATTCTGCGATATAATGTAAACAATGCGTACCGAGATACCGGCGAGTCACACAGCGCGTTTTATATGTAACTACGACGTAAATCCGTAGCATTCTGTAACACACTATACACTCGTACCTTTATAGACCATTTTAAGTACGAGTAGGTACTACAGTAATGAAAATATATGTATTGAACACATCTTTTTAAGACGATTAAACTTCTAAAACTGACACGTTACAATATTTGGTATGTCTCTATGTGTAATCTATTTGTGAATGCAACTGGGATGTGTGATGACGCGGCACAGACTACACAAATCAAATTGAATGTTATAATGAGCGAATCAATGATTAAACCAAACCATGAACTTTTATTTTCTTTCGCGTTACTTATATTCTTATAACATTTTCTACTATAACATTTATTATTGTTCCGATATTTGCCGTTTTACATAAAGTAAAAAAATATGTAAAAACTGGCAATTCCCAGCCGAGACACGAGGGATTGTTCGGTGGGTGATGTTCTGTGGCTCGGTGAGGGGGGTCACGTAGAGATAGTACAGTAGTGATGTGTGTGTGTGTGTCAGGGAGTGGCTGACGCCGGCGGCGCTGCAGCAGTCGCTGGCGGGACACTCGCGCTCCGGCTCGCCCTCGTCGCCCCCCTCGCCCCTCACGCCCGCCTCGCCCACCTCGCCCGCCTCGCCCCCGCTGCCTCAATAGCATCGTGAGTACACATACGCATTTTGTATTTAATTTGAACAGTCGCGCTGAGAAGTCTCTCTAGCCGTAAGACTCCCGGACCACTCGCTACTCATAGTTTTCTATCAGCCCGGGCTCCCCACGTAACTATGGAGCTTTAATTTTCATCTACTATGTTTAGTTCTCTGTTCACGCGTTCACTAAGTGATTTTATATACATAAAGTTTGTATTTAAAATGAAGAAATGTTATTTTGTGTGCCACAGGGGGGGCCCTGCGCAAGCGCAGCGGGCAGCGTGACGCACGCGGTAACACGTAGACTTAATCGTAGGTGACACTCGGTTTGGCGCATTGTTGAATTTAGACGTAGCGTACCTTCGACGTCGCGGTGGAGAGGCTGTGGCTTTGATCCCGTTCGGTCCCGCCCCACTCTGTTCTGACGTGTCGCTCTCTGCACGATCTCGGAGTTCAATACAATCGTACACGTCATTAAAGCCTTCGCCTCTTCACTGTTGATCCATTTTAACCTGCCTCGTTACTAATCGTGAAAACGTATGCGACTCGTCAGTCCAAACTAAAACCAAAGGATTATTATTTATTTTGCCAAAGTTATATCGCGCGCATAGAAATGAATTACGTTAACCGTTTTCAATCGTAACCCTTGACAAATACTGGGCTGACGAGGCCGCGACGTGCCACGAACCGGACTCTCGTCGGGTGTGGGGTGTGGGGTGTGGGGCGACAAACATCTGTATCGGTGCCACTAAAATTGTGTTCAAAATGTAAAACGTCGTGAACACGTCAATCTAGAACTGTTAACTAATGTTCTCTGACTGGACGCGCTGCGGCCACGCGGGGCGCCGGGGTCCCGGTGACGAGGCTCAGGTTAAATGTTTTTCTTAAGTAAACGACGTAGAGTAATGTTAATTTCAGTGGTTGGTTCCATATATTGCCCCAAATTTGGTGGATGTCCGACGATTGTTTGAATTACGAAGCCTTATTTTTGTGTATTTTGGTCTCACATGTTTTCTTTGATAAGTTCCTACTAAAGCCGGAGGTTGGTTTTCACTCTAACCAAATAATACATTATTTTATTGAAACATTAAAATTGAAACAATCTTGGCATTTATCGCAATCTGGCAATGTATGTATGTACTTGTTGTGTTATCTGTTTGAATATTGTGTATAATTATATCGAACACCGACTTCGAACGATCGTGGGACAATTTCGTGCCATAGCTTAAATGAATTAATAAAAATAAGGTCGTTGCATTTGATCGAAACGCGTGGTACATCTAAATTTGAACCTTACGACGTAGGTTATAAAGGCGGTTCACGCGTTTTTGTCAAATGTAATTCTGTAGCTTTCGTCAATAGAACAAATTGCTGTACTTAAAAAATAAGGGTTTTAAAAACCTAAACCAGTGCCTTGGAGGGAGAGGGACACGACATTGTGACTATGTGCTTTCTCTTTCCCTCTGCATATATTGCTGCTACAGTTTTTCGATAAAAAAATTTACACGCTGCTTTTGATAAAAAAATACTTAAATTATATAAACATTTTGTAACGTAAGCGATTTTGTTATTATGAAAAAAATAATTTTGTAGATATTTGTCGTTGAAAAAAGTAAAAAGTAATTGTAACCGGTGAATATATTTATATAAAAGGAAAAAGAACTATTACATCAGATTAAACAGTTTACACTCCTTATTTGAAGTTAACATACGAAAGCATCAGTTTCTTAAAAATAATAATGATAAAGTTTACAAGCGACGAAACACTTAATACGCAAAACTTACTTCATTTGTGTTTGTCGGAAACCAAGTCTTTATTTAATACAATCTCTAACTGCAATAAATGTAATAAGTAGGTAATTAAATATGTAAAATTGTGAATTAACAACGATTACTTTATTGTAAATATAATGTTAATAGATGTGATAAACATTTGTACAGCGCCATCCTATATTGAATGCCGATTAGATAATGTATGTTCAAATAAAGAATAACGCCGGACATGTTTCTGGATCACATATTGTATAGGTACTTGCCAAGTTGGGGGTAACTCTTAGGGTATACACATACACACAGACAACAGAATTGCAGAATTAATATTCGAAACGACTAAGATATGGCGCTGCTCAATATCTTTATATTCGATCAAAAAGAATCAAGGACCTCTCTATTTCGATATGTTTCAGTGGTACTTCATGTACTAGGCACATTGTCTAATTTATGAGAACTACTTATTTATCTTATCGTACCAAGAAACGGATGAAGTAAATTACTAATTTTCCATTGTAGTCTGAACTTCACATGAAACACTTTATTTCTTATTCAACGATGCATTTCATTAAACTTTGTCAAATTTATGCAAAGTTTTGAAGTAAATTTTAAGACGAATTTTAATTCTTGGTATTAAAAAAAATAGCAAATTGAAGAATCTTAATTATTAATAAAGGGATACACGTAATATTTATCTACTATTAAATGTTAAAATTTAATGCTGTTATTCTCGTGTCGAATAATTAAAATACGTAGGTTTAGTTGTCCGTCCGTTAACAATTTTAAATCGTTGGCAGTTGGCACAGTGCGCGCTTCACCCATACCTCGTTAACAGCACCACCTGTCGGTGACTAGTACAAAAATATTATTTCATATTTTAAACGTGGACTACCAAATATACCAATGTCCAGTCGGGTCAGCTGAAGGCCCGTTTTCTAAACACTCGCCCATAAATATTTAGTTTTTACAAATAATAAAAGATAGCACGGATCGAATAAGTACTGAATATAGAAAAGTGGAGGCAAGACGAGGTGGTGCGGCGCTCGGTGTTGTTGAATATATATATAAAAGTTATGTTAATATCGAATGGACACGGTTAATTAGTGTTGTGCAAGTAGTATGCCGTTGTTTCTAAGTGTTTCTGTAAAAAAATAAAAGTGCCATGTACGTAGCGGTTTGAATCGATTTTAACTTACTGATGTACGGTGTTATAACTAAATTCTAATTAGGTGTAAATGCTATTTGGCAGCTCTGATTGATACGTATATGAAAATTAAACATTTAAGTCCCATATCCTACAATCTCAATTTATGTTCAGGTAATGGGACGTTGATAATAATTGTATTTCAAAAAATACATACTAATCGCTAATTTTAATAAGGGAAATTTTAAAAATATTAAACATAAAATCAAAATGTAATGAAATGACAGCCAGAATGTCACCCAATGTTTGCCACATTAGTTTACCAATGTTTGAACATGTAATATAATAACGGTCATGTGATATAGAAAAGCGTTTTGGTAAAATTTTTAGAGTACCAACTACCATGGACTAAATATACTATATAGACATTTATTTTTGTTTATTACAAGTTAATACTTGACATCAACCCCACGTGATGTTAAGTGGTGAGGATGTCTGTATTTGTACTTTTACGTTCTGTTTCTACAGACTTAAATAATTCCACTTGAATTCTATTTATTTATTTTTATATGTCAGCATAAATATAATGTTACAATACCTGTACATAGTTCTTGCTATTATATCTAGTTATAACTATTATCAATAGATTGTAATCCTGTCCATTCCTCTCCAACCTGTCAAGTAACTGTCACTTTTGGGTTAAACACACAGGCGCCATCCAGATTTTTAAATATAATTTATTTTAATTCTGTGTTTTAACACAGTCATTTAGTATATTTAGTCCAATAAAGTATTAGCAGTTCTCGAGTTAAACAATATATTAAAGATTTTGTCTATATTCAATATTCTGCATCGTTCTAAACATAATTTCATAACACTAAATTATGCTCAACACTTGCCGTTTGACAACCAGTGCGCTGCCTGACAGATAAGCTTATGAATTAGCATAATTAACCTATTTTACATTGAATTATACGCGCGATTTACTGACCGGTGATAATAAACCTTGCGATAGCTCACATCCTTCCATTTTGTACTAATAGTCTCATAGGGATATTTTCATAACCCTAGCACTTAGAATAGTTATGGGTGTACCCCGTAAGTATACTATATCCTGTAAGTACACTACTGTGAATAAAACTAGGACCTATGTTTAGTACTATAATGTAAATTCAACTGTTATTTACTTGACAATGCGCCAACGGAAGTCATCGATTTAAGACGTTTCTCAAAAGAGGCCCTCGAGTAACAGTTTACGAGTGTTTCGGTAGCGCCTTCTGTTTGAGAAACGTCCGTATCGCCTATCTTATAGTCTGTTTATATTCGTGAAAATGACAAGCGGAAGAAATAATCTGTACCTACAGAGTGATCTGCATCTTATGTTTATGACGAAGAATAATCAAAAGTGTCGTATTGGTGATGTCACGTGGTCTAGAAGGTACACATGCTGTGTATCCGAGTCTCATTCTAGACTGCAATGACATCGAACCTGTTAACAATTGTAACCCACCGACCTCTAAATTATAAATACAATGAATAGGCCGTCGATGTCTCCAACGAGGCCATTTCGCATGCCACAGATACAATGGACTAAACAATAATTTGGTTCCTCTTACGGTCGAATTAAACAGCCATATAATGTAAACGAATCGGTTTAAGCAGCAGCCTGTTCACTCTATTTATATGCCCGACAGCGGCAACAACTGCAGTTGAAGATCTCAGTGTATCGCAGTACATGGAGACGACATCTCGTCTCCACTTCATTGAGTGCCAGAATCTGTTGTTATTGATTTTAGATAAATTTAAGTAAAACAACCTGTTTGTTACATTGATTTAAGTGGGTTGTCCTGTTGCAGCCCTGTATCCCGCGAGAGAATTATTTCTTCAAGCTCAGTGTTAATTTTCACGTCACTATGTGCCACTAATCAACTATTACAATAGTGTATATTTGTAATTCAGTAATATTGTAGATAATAACGACTCCGAAAGTTGTAGACTCCTGGCGTGCTTCTCTATAAAACAAATGCTAAATTTGAAAAATATTACGAACATTAGTCTGGTGACAAGATTATTGTTTATATCGGAGAGCGGCCTGGAATTCTTCAGTTACTTGATCAAGTTCAAATTTATTTGAAAATTAGATTTTTCTCATATCTTACGCTATTCTATGCTAACAATGTTATATGAGTAACATAGACAGCAACGTGGTACTGCGTTCATGATTATGACACGTTTAAAATAATTGTGGGATAATCGATCAGGTTGAGGTTTAATTGACCTCATTATACTTTCATACGTTTAAATAGTTACGCCTCGTTTATCCCATAATTTAATGTTTTAAACGCAGCTAATTATGCAGTACAGCTTCCATTTCATTAGTGTTAGTCTTACATGGCTCGTTAAAACACGATATGTTCCTATAACCGATCGTTTGACAAAATTAAGGCGCGGCCCGCAGCGACCACTTTAATGTCAGCTCCGTACATGTGAGATCGTGCAAACAATATTTGACGAATGTGGGCCAGTCGTTAGTAAAACCAAAGATAAATCGGGCACTCTATTTTTTATTGTTTAATACGCAATGTAATGGCGCTTATATTTTAGTATAGCTCGTCTTTGATGTGACAGATGTGTTTCGGTTCTACTGTTCGAAATCCTTTTCACGTTTTTCGTTTCTTTTGCTGGAAAAGTTCCGGTGATTTCCCATCCCCGAGGTTACATACTTCTTCCCACCAGCTTTGCGGATTTTGTCGATTCTTGATATAAAACCATAACAGTAACATTTTCAGTGGACTTACATCTTCCACCGCTGAACTGTTGGAATAGGTCACCGCGGTGAGCCGCCTATAAATATCATTACAAAGTGTATGTACATTAATATTTATTTTTTAATTACTCTTTTTAACATGACAAAACTTGTTGCTCCACTTTTCTCTCGAAGCATTCCTTTCGCGCCGTGTCCGAGTGAGTTGATTTGTAAAACATGTTTGTCAATTTTGAATTTAGACTGTGTCTCATAAGTTAGTTGTTGCGGTAAATTTTATGAATTGTAAGTTTTATATTGTCGTGTTTGCATTTATTTTTAAACTGTATGTAGATGGACGTGTGCATTAATTTTGTTTTGTCCTTACGTTGATCGCATGTAGCCGTAAAGTTGACCTGCCCGGGCCAGTCCGCAGGCACCCGTCTCACTGCTGTCTTACGTTCGATGATCGATGTATGTGATATTTTGAAGTTGACTGTTTTAGCAGTTGGAACGCAATATTTTGTGAATGTTAACTCTATAAATTAATGTACACGTTATGTCAAATTTACATTAGTTTCCTCTTTGGGAGTCGATCGTGGGGTAAAAATCTCTATTTTTATTATTGATGTATTCTTAACGAACTAATTTAGTGTATAATTAATTAGGTACTATTAACACTGTTACGTATTATTGAATTATGTATTTATTGTATTCGATGAGTCGAGTCGACCATCGCGACGTGCGAAATATGTTATTGGCTCATTGAATGGCAATATTTAGAGGTTTTTCACAATATTGTAAAAATGAAAGTTATGTATTGGCAAGTCTTTTTGAACGAATAAACTGTGAAGTTTTCAATCTGATGTTTTATTAACATGTGTAACGTTTTTATTTAACGACACGCAAAATATACTTAATTTTTTCTGTATAATTATACAGAAAAATAAAATTTATTCGACTTATTATCTACTATTAGTTTTACCGATAGTATTACTGGGAGTTTCCTTCCCAATAGACATACTAGTGAGATTACTAGGAAATTTGATCCCAGTAGATTTATCACTAAAACATCAAAATTAACATGTTTTTTTTTTATGCCGTAAGCCGGCAAACGAGCAGACGGGTCACCTGATGGTAAGTGATCACCGTCGCCGATGGACATTAGTAACACCAGGGATGTCAC
>DWJN01003399.1:0-13674 GCA_018248895.1 Carystus phorcus | reverse complement strand
CCCGTTCAAACAATCAAACAAACAAACTCTTCAGCTTTATATATAAGTATAAGATAATAGGAGCCTCTACTACCGCTATAAATCGTCCTCTCCTACTGGATGTAAACCCTACTAAATAACGAGCGGGACAATATAATTACTTTTTTTCCTTTAGTTGTTGCCTGGTTCTGGGTCACTATTACTAAGCCAAGAAAAACCATATAAGTTTCTTTTATTCAAATACTGATATTCCTTATGTTTGCGCAACTGTCTGTACGCAAAAGTCTAACTATAAATACTAGTAGGTACTAACTATAAATAACAAAAGATATTACAGAAACAATTTCGTGTCCGTTAAATGTTACTTATGTATGTTTAGAAATTTATTAAGTTATAGATAACTATTCATATAATATAAAATTTATTAATAAAAGTTACAACACTGTTCAACATCTACGATATTCAATTAAGGTCGTATAATCGGCTGAAAACGCGTGACGAAGGATCACAAATCAGGCGAAACGGCTTCAAAAACTCCAGGGACGCCCACAAAAAAATAATCTCAGTCTCTTTCCGCAAATCATTGCGACTATTGTGTGCCGATAATGTAGTAGCGGAAAGCGTGTCTAACAAAAAGCTTCCCTTAATTGCACGAGGGAAGAGCGTTGAAAGGCGAACGAGCATTGTTTCCCGCGAGGCCTTTATACGAGATCGCTCGATTCATCAATTTCTTCAGATTGACGCACTCGACCGATTGAGATTTAGTTCGCTATTCCCAACTAATTCCTACCGTCGTTCAGCCTCGCTTGTCTTTCACGCTCGACTCTCCGTCCAGAGAAAAACAAGTGTACCCGGTCATGATGTAATTAATCTAGCTTTTCTTTAGAACACTAATGAATATTAAGTAAATACTTTAGCCTCGAGCTGCCGGGATCTAATATTCGGAGCTTAATTACCTAAATAATTAAGCAGCTCTCGGCGAGTCTGATGTAGTACGCTTTCGTCGAGTAGACATCGATGATGAATACGTAACTTAACCTATGGATTTATTTGCACCAACGTGAATTGAGTACGTCCTAATTGACGCTCATTTATAAATCTAACAATGAACCCACACGGGTAGCTATCGTGTAGATATCTACGACCAATTAGTGCAAATAGGTGTAGAGCGTACTGTATTCTGCCGGGGGAATGAACTCAGTAGGTAGGAACCACCCTCTTCCTCCCTGGGTCTGCGTTGTGTCCTCCTGCCATCATTAATCTTGTGCGCTGAGCAAACAGTACCCTCTATAACAACTTGAGAATTGGTGATGTCGATAATATAATAATATAGTAGATGTGAATGATAACTCATGGGATTTGGGAGCAAAGGAGCGAGAATTTACTCGTCATCGTGATATCAATAACTTTAATCCTGATTGATATTGATCCTGAAGTTCGAATTATTTCAAAGAATTCTCCTACAAAACTTTTTTAAATGTAAAATTCTATTAGAATCGATGCGAGCTTTAAGACATTTTCGCCAGACAATTTTCTACATTACAGCGAGTGTATGAATGTTACGTGAAATTCTTTGCAGAGAATTCGCAGACAGTGCCGCATTTTATCAGCTATTCCAATCCCTAGCTCCCGTCTACTCCATTACCAGTAACTCTTACGAGTAATGCAAGTCGTAGTCTTCTAATAAAATATATTTTCATTTTATTTAAAAGAACATCTCCCAAACGTAGTCTCGCAAGGCTCGCTTTTATACCAGATAAATGGTATGATTATTCTTTGGTAAAGGAGCAATAAAATATTCGTATCTATTGGATATCACTAAATCTTACCTGTTCAATTGTTTTCAACTCGTGCGCGTGGAACTTTCGATATCGGCTTGTTTTCCCGTGGGCCGGCCCTGGAACATTCGAACCCAAATGTTACATTTCAATATGCTGACTGAAACAACTTTTACTTTACCCCGTCCCACATTTTATATGAAAGCAATATGTCTCCAGAGCCGCCAGTAAAACACAGCCGTATATCATGTTTACAGGAAAGAAAACTTTAACGGCTGATCGAAATGAAAAAAATGTTTTTGGCAATTTGTTTGCAACTGAATAATACAGATACAGGTGGCATTAATGTATGTACATATACACAAAATGCATATTTGAAGCAGTCTGTTTCTATTCATTTTGCCATAATTACGTATCTATATTCTATGAAGATTGTACATAAATGAAATGAACATCACATACGAATGAAAAGAAACTTCTGACTCCAATAGTACCCATTAAATCGCAAGGTTCATAAATTTGCTCCGCAGTAGATATCTCTTCGATATTGCGGGTTGAATGGTTTAGATCATTACTAAACCTTTTCTCGGAATAAACCTTGCTAACACGGCAAAGGCGTTTAGTCTGATTTCGTATACTTAGTTTGTTATGCTGGCCGAACACGTAACGATATACTTTCACAAACTTAGACTTGTACAAATACCTACACGTATTCTGGAGGAGACCCCAGACTGCTCAAGCAGGCTTGTACAAATATCATTTCAGTAACGTGGTAGCCATTAGACTTTACACCAGTTCAATCCAGAAAATATTATTGGTATCTATTCGTGAAGCCCCTATGGCTAGCTACCACCATCTTGCTTGAGTTAGCCGCCAAATGATTCGTCGTGTTCTGACAAGGAGATTGAGAGTCAATTCTTTCCTTCTTTCTTTTCTGTGCTTTCTTCGCCGATTACGTATCTGTTATGCCTTTGATGTTCTTGATGTCGACGACGAAGTCCAATTACCGCAGCGTGGGTCGTCTGATTGTCTGTCGGTTAGTTACACGGAACAGGGATTGGCCACATTTATTTTTTAGAAATGCAATTTTGAAATAAATAATAATAGATTTCTTAATTTAAACTATGATTATTTGCTCATTTTTAAACCAACTTCCAAAAAAATGGAGGTGTCTTACTCAATAACCTTTTACAAGTTGGTACCGAATTCAATGATTCTCTTTTTATTCGAAAGCTGGTGTTTGCCATGTGGTCCCATTTAAATTCGATCAATATCTGACGAGTAGTTTCGGAGTTATCTCTAATAAAGCGGATTTACTTTATGCGTATCACTTCGGAATCGGAATATTAAATTTAGCGTATTTAATTGAACATGTTCGGCCTTATTACGAAACGTGGACTAGCTACAGTACCGGTTTAAACTTCTATTAGACCATAGACTAAACAAAAAAACTAAACTAAAATAAACCTTGGCTTAAATTATAGTATTATGGATAAGCCTATACTTGATAACCGTGGTTTAGACCTTATTTTGTAATAAGACGGATTGTTTTTCGTTGCTCCATTAACACAGGGATTTTACTTTATCTGTAGATATAAAGTAATAGTATATACCTAGGCATTAAGATACCTTTAGTAAGAATTTTAAATGTTCTACTCGTTTAGTTTTAGGGTTACGGTTTTAAATACCCGCCTCATAAAATTTCACTCTAACCATTACCGCGTCTCGTATTAACATTTAACATTCCTCTCTTAACGAATTAGATACAATTTGTTCAAAGAAATGTAACATCATTCCGAGAGGATTATGTTTCATTATACTCTCTCAATAATGAAATTTTATGTCTGAACTTCAACGTTTAATTTATTTGAGTTGCCGCTTCAAACGTCTCTTTGCAATTAAGAGATAATATATTTCGTGATAAATATTGGAGAAAAAGTGATAAAAGGTTAAGATCTATGTTTTTACCATTTGTAGGGTAAAAAGTAATAAGTGCCGCCAAAACAGGAAGTTCTTTGCGATATAATTGCATGTGTAGTATATGAGGATATGTAAGTGTGATTTTGAATTGATTACAGACTTTTTAGGTTAAAGTCAAATCGTTTAATCATTGTGTGAGAGGATGCATACAAACGGACATATACGACAGATATTTTCAAAGGTTTTAGAAAGTGACATCAAAATTCACCAACCTTACCCTAAAAAATATTCTTCTAAATACATAGCTATAGTATTTATTCGCTCCAAACAAAATTTAGACCCGAGTTCATTCATATGGCAGGATGATAGTTAACAAAATCTATATCTTTTTTGTTATTATATTATAACAATTCTTATTATATACTTTTGTTACCTGTCATCCTGCCTTAATAAACTTAGTTAATATAGTTTTTCAAATTCGATGTTAATTTTATACTACACCATTAAATATCGCTAAATGTTATTAAATGCAAGAGAACCGCTCCAAGTAGAATAATTTAAAACGAACAGCCATTCATTACCGCAAGTAGGTTCTACACTCAGTCGCAAATACGGCCTACATTAAACTTATTCACATTAAACAAAACTTTTCTCCTAATACACGTCTAACGAGCCAACTTTTGGTATAAGCTCTTTAGAGATTACCTATTTTCACTAAGGTAATTAAAATAAAACCATGTACCTACTACCTACAGGTATTAAACACTAAGTAAACTGATTTTAGCTCAAAGCTTGGTCACTCGAACTTTTATCGTCGAACTTTTGTGAATAACTAGCTTTTACCTGCAGCTTCACTCGCGTTCAAGCCCTTAAATAGATATCAAAGATCATTCAAATTTATGAATTAATTTTTAATTAACTTTTTATTTTTTAAACATATATTTTTAAAATAAAAAGTATCCTATGACCTTGTTAATAACTCGAAGAATATGTGCACCAACTTTCATGATAATTCATTAAGTAGCTTCGGTGTGAAAATGTAACAAAGAAACTTACATTCGGATTTATATTAATAAAGATAAATGGTGGTAATAACACCGCGGCGCTGTCCTTTTTGCGGTTTACATAATATTTATCGAAAACACCGTAATAATGCTATCAGTACAAGTACACATACATATAAATTTTATTAATTGCCGATAATTCACATATAAAACAGGCATAAAAGCGCAATGGCTATTATGCCCTAAGGCTCAGTTCCCCCGATAGGCTTGGCTCGACGCCAGTGCGACCGCACAAGATTTATATTCAGAAGCATATTTCCATACGTCCAATCGATACGCCATCACCCATAGCACCATTATATTTTGTCTATCCCCATATTTTTGTGCTTGAATATTTAAGCCGAACACGTTTTTATACCAAAAACAAAATGGGATACATTCTCTGTAGGTAACTATGTATACAATGACGTGATCATTTTATTCTGTATTCGTGCGAGGTTCATGCTAAAATAAAGAGAGCGAAGGTAAAATCCAGAATTACCTTATATATTTCTAAATCATACACGAGTAGGTATTATATATTCGTTCAATCATGATTTGCCTGTGATTGGTGACTTTTTTATTTTAAGAAGCTGTAATGAACTTTATAGTTGAGTTTGGTAACCTTTTTTATAATTATAAAGACTTCTTCAATCAACTGAATCCCACACGATGGTGGTAGGTTTTTAAGTTTAATAAAACTTCCGAAAAACAATAATATATTATTCGCTGAAGCCAGTCTAAATCAGAATACCTAAGCAAGAAATATAGAAGTATGTACCAACTCAGACACAACTTTTGAAATTGTTTTTCTTTAATTTACAAACAAACGAAGAACAGCGAACTGGCTGCGAGGAAATTAAACTTGACGTAAAATAAAAGAGAATAAAAGTCGTTCTTAATGGCGGCTTTTTGCGGAGTTACAATTCCGAATTCAAAAGTCCGCCAGTTTTTACCTTTTAGAATAAAACTAATGCTTTGCTACTGTCTGGCGATGGTGGCAAATTTTACGACGTTCTAAAGGAGGGATTTTAATAATTACCGGTAATTATATACGCTCTTTATGGCTTTATATATATAGAACACTAATATTATTTTATCTTACCTATAACATTACGTATACTAACACTTATAGCTGTAACCAGATATTATATCAATATACAGTAGTTAATTAAAATTCTTTCGTATAATAATCAGCTATTATATAATATTAATGAAAAAGTAATAGAATACTTGTAGATAATACAACAGAACGTAATTAATATAAATCAAATCAGGATAACATAGGTTTAGGTACACAATTAATTTAACGCACCCAAAATAGGTTCTACACAATAACGTTTGGTTAAACTTAATGGCGTTCTAGAGAGTATCTGCAACGTAATCCCATTAAAGCGAAGCTACGAGTATGTATATGGTTGCCAAATAAACTTGGCGTGTTTATTGAACGGATTAGAATTTCAGAGATTTCAGGGCAAATACTGGTTATACAATTTGTAGCTCGGTCTCTACAAGTTTAAGTAAAACTAGATATATTATGTACCTAATTTAGATTTTCTTCATATCATACAGTAAAATAATCTGCAAGCAAGTACATTCTTTTATAAAATAAAGTCTATCTAATATGTTTTTTATATACACATTATATAAGGTTTATTAAGTTAAACGATATGAACAAGAAACTCGATAAAATATAGTTTTTTCATTTTCAGGACAATTTGTGTTAAATTTAGGTTCAAGTTTACCGCAACCTAAATTTTAAAATGGATTGCATTTAGAACTACACTTAATTGTTATGGAATGTGACTATCTAACTATAAGAATACATATGAAAAACTGGGTATTGTCAGGGTACAAAAGAAAAAAACCGACTTCAATTTAATACGCCGTATTAAATATTCCGGTTCCGAACTCATACGCATCAAGTAAAAGTGCGCTATTAGGGATAACTCAAAAACTAATCGTCAGATGTCGCTCAAATTTAATGGAAAAAGTAAATTTAATGAAAAAGTAAAAATACTTTTGATTCTACCAAAACGTTTTATTAATGTAGGTGACAAATCTCTTGAATGTCGTCGAATTTCGAACCTTTCCAAGAAAACTACCTTCATCGACTTTTTCTTAAATAAGATAAGCTGTAAGAAATAAAACTAAAAGTGTTTATATCGAAACATTACCATTAATTATATACCGTATCATTTTAAACTCCAAAATTTAAACACTGGAATGTTAAAAGTTTAATTGCTTGGATAAAGTAATTTTGAACTTGAATGGAAATTCCAACCTAATTACTAACTGCACTAATATAAAGTGTGACGTTAAAGCATGAGTCACTTTAAGAACCAATTTCACTAATTACAATAATCTAGTTATTTGCACCTTTACTCATATGTGAATTAAATCCAGAACACTATATTTTTCTTTGCTTTTAAAAAAGGATAACCATTGTTTTTCCACTTAAAACACTTAGGTAATATGAATTAAAATAGGTTCAAAGATGAAATTTACATTTATACAATTTACCTACTACATTATTGTTTTACTCTGATGCATTGTTATCCAACAAGGGCAAGAAGTTATTCAAATACTTAAAATAAATTGAGGCTGCTAAATAAGGACAACGTTTGCGTTGTGCAAGTAAATTGGTTTTTATGATGATTAAACAAACTGAAATTTGCAACTAAATATAGAATTACTATTGTTTTAAGGTTATTTTGAATACCATTTCTTATTCTGTTTCCTTATTATCCAAGATATAACGCCAATAAATCTTAGCTTAACAAATAAACATACTTAACGTATGAATGTATGTATTAGGTACTTAGATTTCTACATCTGATGATCAGTCTTACTTAGCGCTGCTGTAATAATCCTTGTATAAAGCTAGTCTGGAACTGTTAGTGCAAATTGCATTTGCATGTCGTAAATTTTCTGCAACCACTTTGCTCGCAGACGGAGATAGGAATTGCTTCTAGATATTATTTGTACCATCTACTAGGATATGCAAATTTTAAACGCTATTTACTTGTAACCTAATCAACATATATTATGTAGATGTTTTAATACAACTTTACATTGTAGTATAGAGATAATTATTATATACGAGTATGTGCTATGAGTTATCCTGTTAGTATTTAAGCAATATTCTTTATGTTATAAACACAGAATATATTCGGTCGTGAATGATATAACATCTTTTATTTCGCCTCAATCTCCCATCCTTACATGGCGACCCTGCCAGTAAGCGATCGGGTTCGCGCTGCATTCCGATCGCCAAATAAGTAGTGTAATTTGAATTGAGTGACTATCGGTAATGATGCTCTCGTTAATTGATTTAAGAGTTACTAAGTGCGCTGGACGATTGATTTGTGACAATAAATTAAAATGGGGTCGAGTCAATCAAAAGAAGATATTGTGATTGCCCAAACGGCAAGCGGCGGTAGCAACTCCTCATCCCTGGACGAATTGAAATACCACACGAGTTTTAGTACTCGCATTTTGGGCGTAATATGCCTCATTTTGCTGTTGGCCGTCCTGTATTTCGCCTACCGGCTGTATACTAAATGTCATCGGAGATGGATACAGAGGGAGATTCAAGAAAACAATTTTCGGCGATCTAGTAGCTGGTTTCGGCGCCGGGAGATGCGTGACGGACGAGGAGATATTATTGGGGACCAAGAAGAGCGCGCAGGCGTAAGAATAGTGTAAAAAAAAAAAAAAAAGTGTATTTCAATGAAAGTGAAGTGAAGTGCGTGATAAAGTGCGTGCGGTAATGTAGCGAGTTATTTAGAGGACTTTAGTTATTCGATGCTATTTTACTTTAAAACGAATGACTTAAAAGTATTTAATCGCATATATTTTAATATAAGTACATGGCAAAATATTTAGAGAAATATTACGATGCTCTGTTAAAAATAAGAACTTATTTAATTAAAATAGGACCAGAGAGACGAGCGACAGGTAGTATTAGTTCAAAAAAATTCGAGGAAGCGAATTTAATATTGAAAGATTTTGAAAAAGATTTAAATGAGTTACGTGTAAGTGTTAAGCAATTGAATAAGAACGAATTAATTTTAGTTAATAGCTACAGCGATCAAGTTAAAAAAATATTTGAAGAAATAGAGGGTTTATGTACTTTGCCTTTAAATACGAAAATAATGGAGGTTTTTAATTTGAAAATAGCAGTGTCCTTGCTACCTGTTATGAATGATAAAGAAACAGTGACTAAACAACTAATTTCTTCTATAGAAATGTATAACTCTATGCTAGACGAAAAATCGAAACCATTATTGATACAGTTTGTACTAAAAACCAGGTTATCAGAGGGCGCAAAATTAAAACTGAGTCAGAAATATGAAACGGTAGAACTGCTTATTGATGATATGAAAAAGTTCCTTTTAACTAAAAAGTCTTTCACAGCTCTACAAGAACAGCTATTGCGGTGCACACAAAATCATCGGGACATCGAGGACTATGGTAAGGAAATTGAAAAACTTTTTGTAGATTTAACTATATCCCAAGCAGAATCAGATCCACAAAAATATGATTTTCTTAAACGTTTGAACGAAAAAACAGCAATAAAAAGATTTGCCTCTGGGTTACGAAATAGTAATTTGAGTACTATCATTTCGTCTAGGAATTATGACAAATTGAACGACGCCATAAGAGGAGCACAAGATGAGCAGATTTCTTTGTTTCCAGAGAATAGCGTAATGACCTTTACAAATAGAAATTCAGCTCGTGGACGATGTTTTCAGGATCGAGGTGGTTTCAGCCGTTTCCAGTACCATCGTGGCCGACAAAGTCAACGCGGTTATGGTCACCCTACTCGCGGTCAGCCGCGTAGCGCCTACCAGATGATTCGAGGTACTAGAGGTGCACGAGGTCAGTACAATACTAATTATCGTTCTAACCGCGGTAGGAACAACTTTTATTACCGAAACTCAACAATAAATACTATGAACTCGGATTCGAACCCACGTACGGAAGTTAATACTGCCCGAAATACAACCGAAACCCTGCCTACTCAGTTTTTTCGTGAATAAGAATATAAAACATTCCTTATGTTATTACGATCATTATAATACAATAAAATTATCGGTTGGTAACAGTGAACATAATTGGTTAGTTGACACGGGCGCATCGCTTAGCGCGGTGAAGTATGACACCTTACAACAACAAAACATACCATTCCAAATAGGGCATGTTAAAATAAACGGAGTGTGTGGTGAACTTTGTTCGATTGGCTTTGTTGACTTAAGATTGAACATTAGGAATGAATATTTTACGCATAGATTTCATGTTTTTAAAGACTTATGTTGTTCGAGTGATGGAATTTTGGGATTAGATTTTTTAAAGAAATACAAGGGGAAATTAAACCTAGAACTAGATACATTAAGATTAACAAAGAATAACAAAGAACTCTGTTTAGATTTACAACCTAGTATATCAAGAAAAAAGTATATTAGTTTATCACCTAGGTGCGAATCGGTACACTTTGTGCCAACGCATTTGAACGAAGATTGTGTGGTATTACCGACTGAACTATGCGAGGGTGTGTTTTTAGCGAGTTGTATTGTAAGACCTGTGAATGGAAAAATACCAATTCGGATATTAAACACGCGTGAAGAGGAAATTAACTTGAGTTTCTTTAGCCAAGAAGTAGACAAATTATCAAATTACAGTATACTTTCTTTTGATAAGCCTTCAATTAACGCCGATAGAGTCAAACAATTATTTAACGAATTAAAACTAGATTATTTAAATAGCGAGGAACAGTCAGAGATTGAGAAAATTTGTGCAAAGTTTTCCGACATATTTCATTTGGAGGGAGATAAGTTAAGTACATGTAACATTTATGAACAGTCAATTATTTTAAAACCTAATACGGTACCTGTGTATAAAAAGCAATACCGGTTACCTAAATCTCAAAAAGGGGAAATACAAAAACAAATTAAAAAGATGTTGGAAGACGATATCATTGAAGAAACTATGAGTGAATGGTCAAGTCCGATTTTATTAGTTCCAAAGAAGTGTGATACAGATGAAAAAAAATATAGACTCGTAGTTGATTATCGTAAATTAAATGAACACATTTCAGACGATCGATTTCCTCTTCCGAATATCGTTGATATTCTGGATTCGCTTTCAGGAGCTATGTATTTCAGCCACCTTGACCTTCAAACGGGCTATTATCAATTTAACTTAGAACCAAGTAGTCGAAAGTGTACAGCTTTTACATTTGATAAGCAGTATCAAATGAAACGTATGCCCATGGGACTCAAAACAAGTCCTAGTGCATTTTCAAGGGCAATGACAGTCGCATTATCTGGCTTAAACTATGATAAGTGTCTCATATACATGGACGATTTAATATGTATAGGTAGAGGATTAACTAGTCATAATAAAAATCTTATTGACATTTTTAGAAGACTACGACAAGTTAATCTCAAACTAAATCCCAGTAAGTGTCAATTTTTGAAAAAGGATTTATTATATCTCGGACATATTGTAAGTGCAGAAGGGTTGAAGCCTGATCCCGAAAAAACAAGGGTTATAAATAATTATCCAACTCCAAAATGTAGCGATGACGTAAGACGCTTCGTTGCTTTTTCTAATTATTATCGCCGTTTTATTCCTAAATTTGGTGAAATTGTAATACCATTAAATAAATTATTGAGAAAAAATACCGACTTTATATGGACGGACGATTGCGAACATTCATTTCAATTATTAAAAAGTTGTCTAGCTTCCCCACCCATATTACAATACCCAGATTTTTCAAGTGATAATGAATTCCAATTATACACAGATGCATCAGGCACAGCAATAGGTTCTATGTTGTGTAATAAAGATGGTCGTCCTGTGGCTTATGCAAGTCGCAGTTTGAACAAAGCTGAGCTAAATTACCCCACCATAGAAAAAGAAATGCTAGCAATAGTTTGGTCTGTCAAATATTTTCGACCATATTTATTTGGAAAGCGCTTTAAAATTTTTTCTGATCACCGCCCATTAGTTTATTTATTTAATATGAACAACCCTTCTAGTCGGCTTACTAAGTTCCGTTTAGTTCTTGAGGAATATGATTTTGTGATTGAATATGTTAAAGGAGCTAACAATGTTGCTGCTGATGCATTATCCAGAATTATTATCACATCAACAGAACTAAAAGAGATGAATGAACATATATTGAATGTGATGACTAGAAAGCAGAGGGAAAGGATGAAGAATGATGTGGAAATTCAATCGAAAGTGTCGGGTACTAACAATTTCACTAACAGCTGGCCTGATCAACCAAAAGTCGTGGAAATGCTTAGGAAACCGATAAATTCAGTTGAATTATTAGTTATTTCTCGGAATAAAATGAGTAGTATGGAAGGTAATAATTGTTTAGAGATGTTTATGCTAAATAATAAAGAAAATATATTATATACGTGCCCAGAGTTACGATCATATACAGCGCGAGACGCCTATGTGAGTGAACTGGAGCAATATTGTAAAAAAATGAATATTAAAGAATTATATATAATAAAACTTGCAAGTAATAAAGAATATATTAATATATTATCAAACGAGATAAATAAAAGAAAATCGTGGTCCGGACCTCGACTTAATATTTTAAAAGGGATACAAAGAATTATAAATAATGATGACAAAAAAGTTATTATGAATGACTATCATATTTTACCAACTAGTGGACACGCCGGTATAAGACGTATGCTAAATAACATTAAAAAGTCTTATTTCTGGCCTGGGTTGGAACGTGACGTGAAAAATTTTGTTAATAAATGCAAGAAATGTCAAATGCAAAAGCACTCTTTACCTATTAAAGAGCCCATGGTCGTAACTTCGACTGCAAAGGGTGCATTTGACAAAATATATTTAGATATAATGGGGCCCCTAGATAAAGATTATTATGGTAAGGTTTATATTTTAACTATTCAATGTGAACTAACAAAGTTCGTCGAAGCTTATTCCCTAGAGCGTAAGGACGCAGTTTCCGTGGCAAAATCGTTCGTTGAAAACTTTATTCTTAGATATGGTGTGCCGCGTGAAATCGCGACAGATAAAGGGTCCGAGTTCATAGCATCAACAATGAGAGAAGTTTGTAAATTACTACACGTGAATCAATTATTTTCTTCATCATATTATCACGCTTCGATAGGCGCTTTAGAAAATACACACCGGAATTTAAATTCTTATCTTCGAATACAAACCAATAATAATTCCCGAGAATGGAGTACTTGGATTCCATATTGGTGTTTCGCTTATAATAATACTGTACATACTTCTACAAAATTTACGCCGTACGAACTGGTTTTTGGTAAAGACTGTAAATTACCGAGTAATTTGACTCAATTAGTAGAACCCTTATATAACTGCGACGATTATCCTTTGACATTAAAGTATAGGTTGCAGAAATCTCAGGAACAAGCTAGAGAACATTTGTTATTGTCAAAAAGTAACAGAAAATATAATTACGATAAATATACCAACCCTATTGTATACAAATGTAATGATATGATTTTGCTAAAAAATGAAAATGGTAATAGATTTCAGAATGTTTATAATGGTCCATTTAGAGTTATTGAAGATATTTCACCAAATGTGCGCATAATTAAAGATAATAAAATTGAAACTGTCCACAAAAATAGAACAAAGCCATTTAGAGAATGATATTACATTGTTTTATTTGGATTATGCTAATGTATTATTTTAGTATATAAGGTAATGAACTTATTTCAATGTGTCGTTAGAAAAATAAAGCAACTGTGTAGCTTTATTTTTTTCTGAAGGAAAGGAGGTGTAGTATAGAGATAATTATTATATACGAGTATGTGCTATGAGTTATCCTGTTAGTATTTAAGCAATATTCTTTATGTTATAAACACAGAATATATTCGGTCGTGAATGATATAACATCTTTTATTTCGCCTCAATCTCCCATCCTTACA
>DWJN01003398.1:0-13677 GCA_018248895.1 Carystus phorcus | reverse complement strand
ATTAGCGTGCACAAACACACAGACAAAATGAAAAATATGGTTTGAGTTCTTTTACGTATATAAAGGCTCACATTATGAATTTTAAAATATGTATATTTCTAGTAGATAGGTACAGACAACAATCATTTATGATCACAATTTCATTATATGCATCGAAGAATAAACAGAAGATCAAGATAAGCCATATCAGTAGTTGTTGGTGTTGTTATAAAATTCAAACATAAACTTTGCATTACAATAATCATTATCGAACCGACGATGGAAGAACATAACACTCATAAAAATACATTTCGTAGAATCCATTACAAACATATCAACTTCACTTATATACAAGTGCAAATACGAAGAACGTTAGCGAAACATAATTTTTTAAAGAGCAACATTATAATATATTTTGTTATCGATAAAGAGTGACATCATGCAAATGACGCTTTCAGCGAAGTGCACTCCGTCGTGAGTGTATTAAAATATTTTACTTTACGCGAACCATTTGGAGAATATACAGCGGGGCCGTAACTTTTCACTCTGTATCAACTACAGTTAAGTACACAGAATATACAGGGTAAATACTGTGACATGATTCGGTTTATTTATGAACTAACAACTGCTTTTGACTACTACGTAACTTGGAAAGTGCGGAAATTGAATTATAGACAAACTTATTTAAAAGCATCATATTAATCCTGTAACACGGTATTTTATGAATATTCTAAATATCCTGAAATTTTGTTGGTAATTCTACAGCTAAAGTTATTGCGCTATAAATATACTATCTTACATTAAAATAATTTTTCAAATCGGTCCAGTAATTACCGAGATAAGCGCGTTCAAACAATCAAACTCTTCAGCTTTATATTATTACTAGATGAACCAGCAAACGTTGTTTTGCCATATAAATTATTTTTTAAGAACTATTTTATGATAACGATTTAAATGGTCATAGTTGGTTAACCTTAAGGGCTAGACATGTGCTGTCGCGGACTTTTATTTAGAACTTTTAGAGGGGAACAATATTGTAGTACATGATTTTTGAGTAACTTTCACTGTTTACTCAGCGCACGCAACAAAAGCTCAAAATTTTACCGATTTCGCAATATTCCTTATTGCTGCTCCTCTTCTATTTATCTTAGCATGATCTTATATAGCCTATAGCCTTTCTCTATAAATGAACTATCTTACGCTAAAAGATTTTTTCAACTAGGTCAAGCAGTTCCCGAGATTAGCGCCTTCAAACAATCAATCAATTAAACAAACAAACAAACAAACAAACTCTTCAGTTTTATATTTTAGTATGCGGCTGGACCGATTTTGATGGGACTTTCACTGGCAGATAGCTGATGTAATAAGGAGTAACTTAGGCTACTTTTATTTTTACTTATACCTTTATTATTCCGTGACTTGAACACAGCCGGCCTTATTACAAAACGTGGACTAGCAAAGTGCCGGTTTAAAATTCTATTAGACCAAGTAAAATAAACCTTGGCTTAAAGTAAAGTATGAAAGATAAACCTATACTTGATAATCGTGGTTTAGGCCTTATTTTGTAATAAGGCGGTATGCGTTTAATATTAGGAAAGGTCAATTGGGTTTTTGTGTAACAATTTACTGAAAAACCACATTTAAATAGGTATTTGATTCAACATTTATGCTTAAGAACATTTATAAGAGCCAATGATGAATGAATATCTAACTCAACAATTTTCATTTAATTGTCGGTTATGCCTTTTGTGTGCCTCCGTCTTTGGGAGACGACAAACGTAATACCATCACCTGGCCCATCTGTTTATTTGCCGGCTATTTACCTTCATAAAAACTACAACTTTCTCACTCGCGACCAGTTTGAAGCGTATAACTTACACGACGTTCAAAATTATACGGCATGCTCAAGTGAAAATTAGATTGTGACGAACAAAGCACTTTGGAAAAATTTCATAATGCAACCGAAGAATGCAAAATGAAAGCTAGTGTTCACAGCACATTCTGGGTCACAGACCCAGTTTCAGAAGTGTTTTCACCTCATTGTCACTTCGCGCCCACCCAGAAGTGCTTCTTCAAACCATATGACAGACAAAAAGCGACTAAACCTCCCTTTAGCCGGAAAAAAATAGTAAAACGTGACCGAATAAACGTGATAAGATCTAAAAGAGTGGCAAGGAAAATTTACTGAACTTTTTTAACGTTAACATGCTTTTGTATTAAAGAGACACATACAATAATATATGTAGTAGCAAGTATCTGATATTGGAGGTCTTTGAGGTGAAACTTCTTTAGAATCGTTTTGATTTGAAACTCGATAAAATAAAAACGTCATGACGGAGACCGACTTATAAATCTTAATATGTATAAAGTACATGTTACGGTGTTTGTCCGCTACAGATTCCTAAACTACTGAACCGATTTTAATCAAATTTAGTACACCGTGCCAAGCTTGATCCAACTTGAAAGATAGGATAACTTACATCTCAATTTATAGTCGCAATAATATTTTATTGCAAATAATTTGCATAATATAAGATTCTGACGGATAGCGGTATAAGATAATTAATTGATAAAATTGACTTATTGCAAATTGTTTTACTTCCATAAGGTTTCAACAGATGACAATGTAAGATAATTAATTAACAAAATTGAGTAATTGCAAATTATTTTAGTTCCATAAGGTTTTACCAGATGGCGGAGTAAGTCTGCTAAATTGAATATTATTAGTTACAGCAACGCGTGGCCGGGTCTGTTATGTTGTTGCAGAACAACGTCTGCAGCGTCAACTAGTAAATATATATGTACGAGTAGAATATAAAAATTATCTTGTTTGTAAAGTCCTTTCTAAAAATAAAATAAAAAAACATAAAACGTAGGTTACTTTTCTGAACTTTAGAAGTGAAAGAGCGTAAATTGTACACAAACAGATTTTTAGATCTACGTAATTTTATTAAATAAACAAAAATACATTATTTTAAGTATATTAATGTTTCATCGTAAATCTATCAGACGTAAAACATTTAAAAAACCAATATCCTAAAACATTACATAGATCTGTCAAATACATATAAGCTAGGTACTCGTTTCAGGATTAATTCTAAAGCCAATTCTTTTTTGAATTGTAAAATTTAAAAATTAAGTATATTTTCATTAAGTATAATTTATATAACAGATAGTAAAATAAAACCAACTAAAGGAAGATACAGAAATATGTATCTAGTATATGTATACATATGTATGTATATATAGTATATTTTGATATGATAGCAAATATAACGGTGTTTAGTTAGTATCACGTTAAATATTCTTTAAATTTATACATAAAAGGCTAATTATACCAAAAAGTTACACACTCTGGTATAACACCCAGTTATCTTGGATGATTCTTGAGCAAACTGAGAACAATACCTCCAAATTATTCATGAAACGAAGAACTCGCTTCAAAATTAATGAAACTATTATCCAGCTCTGTAATGTAGCAATAGTATACTTGTAGATTTAAATAGCTCATTGTAGGGTTGAAATATAAGATTATTATATTGTAGTAATTGTGATTTATTTAAAAATAATTGGTCATTTATTTTATTTTCATAATATTACTTGAGAAATTGTTTACTCAACATGTTGATTTATTTTTAAACAACTAACTTCAATGTAGAAATGTTTGAAACATTAATGACTCAACTTAAATAAAAAAAAAAACTTGAACTTGAGCTTTTGTAGCTATTAAATATGAAGGCTTAAATATAAAAATCATGTTACTTTACAAGCTTTCTTACCTTTTATGAAATTTTTTAACACTAATAGGTAATTATAATGTTAAATAATATTTTGTTGCTGATTCGAGTGAGTCACGAAGTAAAGGCTTTGACTTAAGAATGATATTGGTTCGTCCATACTCATATAACCATATGTGTAACATCGTTCAGACTATAATTTTTAAAGAGCTTGGGATGACTTGTGTTGTAAGCAAACATTTTAATATTTGCCTTCAATAATGGTATTGACTCACCACTGAGCACGGGTCTCTCCTCATCACTGAGGAGATCTAGAGCATACTCCACCACGTATGGATTGGTCGAGAGGTTAGTCGTTAAGCCAAGTATCGGAAGTTTTACACCACCCGAAGGCCTCCGACGTGGCTTAACGACTGCTATCTACCAATACAATCGGGACCAACGGCTTAATGTGCTCTCCGAAGTTCGCAAATGCTCAAAACAATTGCCATAACGGTCACCCATCCAGGGACCGACCGCAATCCGCAGTCGCTTACCTTCGTCGATCGGTTAGGAACGATGCGAGCCGCCAGGCTATCAGCGCGTCAATTAATATTTTTCTGTACCCATATAGGTATGCTTGCCTGATTTAAAGTAATGGTCCACTTTAAGACACGGGTGTCGCCTTATCACTAAGGCTTAGAGCATAGTCTATCGCGGTTTAATGACCAAAAAAAAGTATCGAGTTTTTATGCCACCCGAAGCCCTCCAAGTGGTTTGATGCATAGTATCTGCAATATAAACCAGAATTGACGGCTAAACGTGCCCTCCGAAACACACAAAGTGCTCACGAAATAATCAACGCCTGTATTGGCTATTTCTAGCCTCTCGTAACAATATTTTAGTAGAAATAAGGGAGTGATCTCAAAATAAAACTGATGCATATTTTCCTAATAAACCATTAATAAATTATGTTCCCATTTGTTCACACCTAAGATGAGCCATAAACGTTACCTACCGTAATATAATAAATGAGAGTAGACATTTTGTCATGTTAAAGATTAAAATTCAAAGATATACTATGTATTAGATGTGATATATCAGACAAATTTTATGAAATATGAGAATATAAAATACAAGATAGTTTTGTGTATAGGTATGTATAATTACGGCATAGAAAAGATTGTTGGAACTCTGTATCATATTCTTAAAAATAAGACTGTATGTACCTATCGTTTCTGATAGAACAATTAGACCAATTACAACTCCGCGAAGATTGGAGCTCTATTCATAACACAAACAAAGTTTTTGCACACGAAATTAACAATTGCCCACACACAAAATACAAAGTGGGAGCTTGACAAATTATAAGATTTAACAATTATCATAATTATGTTACAGTTAGAAATAATCAGTATCTTTTTTGTAAGACAATGGTAGGACATAAGAAAAGCAACGTTCTGTAACTTTCGATTTATAAACCTAATTTAAGGTTTCAACCGATTTTATAATCATGTCAAGAGAAAAATTACTTTTTAACTTCACTTATACCTCCAAATCTTTTGGTACTAAGCGTTGCACAGCGAGTATCCATCCTTGCGCCGTGAATATCCCTCTAGTACGAACAACGCTGTTTGTTTCGTCGTTAGTTATCACTGCGAAGGATTGGAAAAGCCTGCCCTTCTTCGGTGTTCCTGGTTACTTACCACGTGGAAGTCTTTAAGAGGAGAGTGAACAAGCTTTTACTAAGTCCATCTTGGACTTTTTTACCACTTAAAAACACGTGGGGTTGACGTCAATCATCAACTTATATTAAATTAAAAAACAAACGCATTCTAATTTTTATCAAACAATACGATCTCTGTAAATTTATTGACATTCCGTAGGTGTTGCACATTACAGTGCAAAAATGCACATAGAAAATAAATAGATCAGTTTTATTGTTAATTTCTGTCTATATTGCTTCTGTGAATCGGTCTATAACTAAGTATTACAATCTAATAAAAGCGTGGTAAAAAGGTATATTACAAAACACACTACATCATTCGCAAAGTAGAACTGCATATCACACCTTTATTATACCTATCTGAAAAAACAAATTTTTAGGAACCATCGAATAAACATTGGGGTACTTATAAATCATGCAAAAAATGTTATTTTATTTTATTTTGCGTATTTTATTTTATGATTAGATATACATGTTCCTTTTTGCATAATCCACTAATAGACAATGTTAATGGTCTGTTTCATATGAAACTATCTCCAAATACGATGTGTGCGAAACACAAGTAGTGGCTTTTTACTATGCCTTTCTTGTATGTACCTAGTCGCAGACCGATTCACAGTAGCAGTAGACATAAACATTATAAAACATCACTAAAATGCCCTTACAAATGTATCTTTATTATGTTAGTACTGTTTACTTACATGATCGCTCTGTCAATGGACAAAAGAAAAAAACTACTCCAATTAAATATGGCGCATGAAATATTTCGATTCCGCAGTCATACTTATCGAGTAAATGCACATTATTAGTACAGATACAACTGCTCAGATGTGACCCATACTGCATGACAAGCACCAACTTCAAAATAAATAAAAAGAATCATCCAAACCGGTACACTGAAAGTTATATCGTAAACCACTCAAAAAAATACAGACAAGAATTGAGAACCTCCTTTTTGGCCTCGTTTAAAAAGACGAATTGTGTTACGAACTGCTCTTGTGTGGTGTCACCTGCTACTATATCCCAAGCGATTCCTAATAGATATTATGGTTTCTTTAAATGATAAGCTCTTTCTTCGGTATGTCTTGAAGCAGTGACGAGAAGCTAGTATTGAACTGTCATTTATTTTCCAAACATTCTTTTTCTTCTATATTTAAATTTCGATCATAGAGCAGTTCAATACTAGGTTCGCCACTGCTTTACGATAAAGATTTTATTTAAATTTACATTTTATCGTGCACACTTAACCCTCAATCAATTTGAACTGAAACAGCGTAGGGAATTACACGCCAGGCAAACCTAATTACGATGAAATATCCGGCTGTAAACCTGTCCCGCATTATTTATTTTTTATAACATACAAGCCACGTGATAGAAAGTGGTCACTGTCACCTATGTCCACGAACTCCATAAACAGCATCATCGCTGCGTTATCGGTCAAGAAAATGGAGAAGGAAGAATGGTAGAATGACTTTCAAGCCGGAACACAAAACGGTGGTAGCTAAGCTAGCTAAACGGGGTTCACGGAAAGATGATAATTGGATCATCAATCTAGAAGTTTCAGTGGGGAACCAACATTGTTAAAATTCTACTGGAATCATAGCTAAAACTTGACACATCAACTTCACACATGCCTAAGTTATTAATCTATAGCCACACTGCTAAAAGCTACAATATTGGTCTTAAAATTGCCGAACAGTATGAAAATTTCACTCCTTAGATTAAAAATTACTATAATTACGGTTTCGGTCCGTGCAAAATTTCTTGGCCGTTTCCGTGCTTCGGAGAGCACGTTAATACATCGGTCCCGGTTGTTATGGTAAATAACAGTCGTCAAGTCATGTCAGAGGCCTTTCGACGTCGTAAAACCTTTCGACACTTGGCTGGAAAACTAAACCCTCGACCAATCCGCCCTGGAGCAGTGATGTAGACTATGCTGTAGACCTCCCCAGTGATGAGACCCGTGCTCAGTAGTAGACCTGTTATGGGTTGAGGATAATAATTATATTTTATAAACTGGATTCAGTCTCTTCTTCCTATATCCTGGTTTGCCGGCACGGGATTGAGGTGTGTATCTTAGGCTGCCCTAATATGCGTGTACTCACAGCTTGGTAGATTGTCGTTGTATCTGTTGATGACGGTGACCAAACCATGAAGCCTGTTTAGTCTATTTTTTTACAGAAAAAATACGTTGTCTGTTTAATATTATTTATTCTGTGGACAGGAGAACTCCCGTTAGGAACGAAGTTCCTTACATATATTTTTGTATCCGGAAATGATCTAACCATTGGATAATACTCCAACTTTGCAATTATGGTTATGCAGCCGAAGGACTTAATGTTGTCATGTGGTAAATAGGTTTAATAAGTAGATTTAGAGTAAATAACATGGTTTTCATAATTTACAATTATTGAAGTAAAATAAATATTAAACAATGAATTAACTTCCAAATTTGCAATTAATTGCTTAAAATAAAGAACTTGCAACGTGTACTTTACTCTTGATTAAATTAGTTTTTGAAGCCCCAAGAACAACACGGTATCTAATCTATTGAAGGATATGTTAGATCTATGTTTTTATGATTCTACAGTATGAGGACGCTCAGAACTGTATTAGGTATTTAATTATCTTTTTCCTTGTCCCCAATCTTTCGCAAAAACGTATGGCGGGCATTGTGTCGTTGTTACTATCCCAGTCGCAAGGATGACGCTTTGCCGCGTTATTAATGAATTACGGCAACATACTTACATGCGGTCGGACTTAAACCCCAATAATGGTCTTGAAGGTAAAAGTGACAGCCTCATACGAAATTTAGTAGATACGTTTTAGGTACTATCTCTACTTACCAGCGGATACAATTGTAGTTAGCGCATATGTATATAATTGAATAAAAACCATCTTTATACCACTGAAGTATGTTTAAGTTAGTATTCTATAATATTCTCACTGAACATCGGACGAGATTATAAATATACAAAACTAAACAGTCACGGCAGTACGCCAGGATTTTTTATGTTATGGCTCCTATGGATTACGTAAAAAGACAAGGCCACACGCACCCAGACCGAGAACAGACATTAAAAGCCATGATTCAAATAGCTGCCTCACTGAAGATAACCTAGGACCCTTCAAACAGCGGTCTGGCATAGTCACCATTGAGCTACGGGTTAGTCAGGTTCACTCTTCAAGGTTTTGAACCACCTGGCTCCAATCTTGACGGTCATTATCACAACACTCATTTATTGGCTATTAACACAGAAAATCTTAATCATCGCATAACAAAGTGAAGGTTTCTCACGACGGTAAACCGTTATAAATGCTATTGGCGTACATTTCACGCAATGTATACGCAAGTCCGAAGAACATTGCATCATACGATTCATGCGGTGTATCCATCTGCAATACGCAACGTAATCAACTGCACAACTTTTGGGTTTATTTTTAGTCAACTAATTGTTTCAATTAGTTTCAGATGTTTTAATAATAAACACATTTTAAGCATTTAGATAGATAAAACAGATATTGGCATCCATCAATGTATTATTGATATATTGGGCCCACGTGGTTACCAAACTCCGTCTTACAAGCTTGCTAGATGTCTCATTGTATCTGCGTGTGTTAAATATGTGATCTGGTATTTACTACGCAATGTACGGTGGAAGAGGGCCAGAGAACGGCTATGACAACGACAGTTTTGCGGCGGTGTTTCTCGTATACATAGTGAATTATCTATGGCAGTGTTCGCCGGACCGCTACTGGTACTTAACGCGTCGCGGCCTCACTCCAACCGCCGTCGATCAATAACTCGCGGCAATTACACGTAACAACTCGCTATATAAGAAAAACCAGCCGGTTTATACATTTCTTCTGGGACTTGATAAAGTTTTAGACAACTTCGTGTATGCTGAAATTTTTAAGATCAGTTTGCACCATGAAACCTCCGAGTAATGTAAGTTATTATTTTTTTATAAGTCTAATCGCCCTGAGCAGTTTTTGTATCCGTTCTTTTAATTAAAATATTTGATAGACAATGTAAACAGAAAAAGACAATGTAAATAGTAAAAATAAATACGTGTTTTGTAATCTTTTCAATATTATTTTATTTAAATTACAAAATGTTACGTCATATTTAATAGGTACTTTTAGAATTGTTTTTATAATGTTAAAATAACTTTTCCTCTTTCGTTCATACTAAAGAGATAAGGCTTAAAATATTTAAGCACTTAGTACAGTATGATAAATAATTTTTGACTAGGTAGTATTGTAAACACTGGAATTAAATTTATACATAAATAGGCTATGAGAAATTAGTTAATCCCCTTTATTTGTCAATCAGTTTTCTTATTAAGTATTTTCCATTTTTTGTTAACTACTGACGACTTAGTAACTTTAATGATATCGGTTAAAACATAGTTTTTTACATGATGTGTTTTGTATTATTAGTAGGCATAAGTGTTCAAATCAATTAACAAATATACATAATAAAGAAATCCAAAACAGTTACAATAGTTTGTAGAGATTTCATGTCAATAATATTAACCTTGACCGGAACTACGAAAGAACTACAGTTACTTACAAAAATAATAACGTATTTTTCTGGAGGATTATCTCTTTTATTTGACCTTAAGATGTCTGACAACTGAACCTCTATATATTATTTAAACTGACCATTGTATGAAATGAATGAAAGCGTGAATTAGGAGTAGTGAAAGGCTCTATTGTCCGTTTAACAACTCGGATCAATCTACCATCAATGGGTCAATGCCTCCTTGTAGGTCATTTAATATGGATGTTCCACATAAAGATATGAGTAATTGAAAATTAAAGCTATAGTTATTTTACGTCTCGGTCAAATGTAAAAAAAATACCAATTTGTATGTAATAAAAATTCGGTCTGAAATAGACTCGGTCAAATATTCAAATGTTTTTTATTAAAAGTAGTATACAACCTTTGTCTAGCAATATTGTACGCTATGTCATGAATAAAATAATGTGTATTACAACCAACAATGAAATAAGTAGTGAAATCTGAACACTTTTCAAGTGACAATTTTCTCACTGAAAGTGAACTAAACAACATACGGGTTCCAAATCTAAGTATAAATAAAGTAGAAAGGTTTTTAATACATAAGAGTCAGAGTGAGACATATACATTTAATATGTATAGCTATGCAGTAAGGGAGCTACAACCCTCAATTCACCTTCTTCCAAATGATAAGTCCACCTGAAAAAAAAATTAAATTCCATAACAAAATTTAAGAGCACTGATTATAGGAATTTGTTGAACCGATAGCGTAATTTCACTCTAGAAGTGTTTATAACTTTCAATTAAATTTCATTTTATCATCTGGGTTAAATCTCCCTCCCACCCACCAAAAATATTATGATCTGCAATTTGTATAAAGATGTGAAACTCAGTCTCTAAATGTAAACGATGAATTAAATGGGAAATTACAAATAAATTAAGGTTTATATTTTTAATCACGAAGTTACATATTACGTTCTCGTATTTAATACCATAACTATATTTATAGTAGACTAGATGAACCAGCAAACGTTGTTTTGCCACAAAAATGGTTATCACCGTTTACACAGCGCACGCATGGAAAGCTCGAAGTTTTGCCGTTTACGCAATATTTTTTATTGTTGCTCCTCCCCTATTCGTCTTAGCGTGATGTTCTATAGCCTATAGCCTCCCTCTATAAATGGACTATCTTACACTGAAAGAATTTTTCAAATCGGTCCAGTAGTTCCTGAGATTAGCCCGTTCAAACAATCAAACAAACAAACAACCAAACAAACAAACTCTTCAGCTTTATATATTAGTATAAGAGTATAAGATAGTATATCGTATCAAAAAACCTTTGCGCAGATCAATAACCATGTGCTTTCGCCCCAAAAATGCTTGTATAAATCATCGAAATGTTGTTCTCAGAAAAATACTTTCTTTCATATATCAAACCAGTTTATCCTGTTGCTTTTTGAATCACTTCTGTCCTGTCAAGTTCATTAAATTCAAGGTCAGTTTTCCCGAAGGTTTTTAAGTCGATAAGGCTTATAAATTATCTGCACGTGCCAAGAGATTATACTTAAGCACCTATATTGCGAATAGATTGTTTTCTAACTTAGTAGATATCCCTTAAGATCGGTAAGATAACACATTTTGTATGACAAGAAACGTACTTTACAGTCTATTACCTAATATTTAAAGTATAAACGGACTGTTAAATTAATAAAATAATGGGTTCGGCAGATGCTATCTTGGAACACAAATAAATATTTTCTATTGGATCGAATTAAAATTAAACTGTTCTCAAATCTGTTTAAACACAAAAAAACATTACAATTGCTTCAACAAATGAGTTCAGTGACATACATACACGCGGCCTGAATAATTTATACATATAGGTAAAGAGATACCTTTATATCTCGCAGTATACCCAATTAAAATATATACGTAGTGTAGTGAATATAAAAAAAGACGATAATATATATTTTTTAATGACTATTGATATGTAGTAATTACAAATGACCTCCAACACAATCATGCAAGATATTTTAGAAAATGTAAACAAAAGTGCGTTTTACATTGTAACAAGTTAAAAGAAAGTCAAGTTAACCTTATCCCATGATAAATATTTTAACTACAATAATACGTACCTATAGTTATCCAATTAATTGTTTTAGAAACTTAATTAATTATATGGCAACAATTTAATTAAAACTCGTGTAGATATGCCTATGTATTTTAAATTCCAAATTATATCATTTACTTTTCGTCTGCCATTCAAGTTATAATAAAATTGTATACAGTTCGTTAAGTACTTAATTTCATATACAACAATACAAAACGGAACGTTTATTAAAAATCCTTGGAGCCTTTATGCCCTAGATAACTGCTGAGAGTACTTTTCGAGAGAAACAAGTAACGAGTCTGACATATATTGATGCTTTTGAATAGATACGTCAAACAACACCAAGACAAACACATATAATCAAAACCTGTTCTTGCTGACGACAATGACTATTATAATTTTTTTATGAACTGATAATAGCTTTATTAACTTAACGACGTAACAGACCAAAGTAGGTTTAGATACCTAGAGAAACAATTGACTACGTCAGGTGATTTAACAACGTCGAAGATTTGACTAAAGATATATGTAAATGATTGAATGCGTAGAAAATTTGTAAAAGTATTACCAATGACAACCTTTTTTGACGACCCGTAGGCGTAATGGTTACCACTCCAGACCGCCATTCGAAGGGTCCTGGGTTCGATTCCAAGCAAAACGTTAATTTAAATGATAAGTTTGAGTTTTTGTTCTTAGTTCGGGCGTGTGTGTAATCGTTTTTCTATGCTGTCCATGGCATCCACGACACAGGGTATCCTAGTGTGGGGCATAGCCCCACATACACTCATAGGAGTGTATGGCGTTATTTATTTAATTACTTGTTTTCTCAGGCTAGCCTCCTTCACCATGTGGATATTCCGACAAAAAAGGCCACATTCGGCATGGGTTGTTTTTGGTCAAACGATTCACTATTCGGCGCTACATTAGGCGTCATCCGCACTCGAGTGGGATACGCCGGTGGCACTACGAAGAACCCTTATTACAGAAACTTGTAAGTATACATAATTATTCCTAACAACAACATTATTAAACCCCCTTAAGATTAGGATTGGGTATTTCACAAATTTATTTAACATTATTTAGTAGAAACCAAAGAACCCATAGAACGTTATTATTTATAAATCTGGTATTTATTTGCCTTAAAAATTTAAATTACAAATCCATTATATCAATAACCCGCCAAGACCATGGTACCATGAGCGTCTTACTGCATTCTGTGACATCAAATGCAAACAAAATAATAGTCGGCGAACGACGTTTACTTGCATGTGACGTCATCGTAAACGAGACACAATCCGGACTATTTTGTGTCACGGAACGACGTCTAAGAAAGTGTATTTTTAATTTTGGATTTTTGGGTATACTAATAGTTATTTAACCGAATAACATTTTAATAATTCATAATCTGCAGAGATGTATATGAAAACATTTTATTTTTAATACTATTAAATACTCAATTGTACTTTAATGTCTTCCTAATTTGTGAAAAGTCTTACTTTATGCTGTAGCGCTATCTATAAATGGATGAACGTCATTATCACCTATTATCGTCACCAAAGTGCCGTTACCGGTGCAGTTGAAGATCATAGTCTATAATAGTGATGTTACAAGTACTTTAGTA
>DWJN01003397.1:0-13678 GCA_018248895.1 Carystus phorcus | reverse complement strand
AGATGATCCAGCAAACTTTGTTTTGCCATATAAATTATTATATTAGAACTATTTTGATAACCATAAAAATGCTTATTTTGGGTTAACCTTAGAAGCTAGACATATCCTGTCGCGGACTTTTATTTAGAACTTTTAGAGAGGAATAATATTGTAATACATGATTTTTTAGTAACTTTCACCGTTTACTCAGCGCACACAAGGAAAGCTCAAAATTTTGTCGATTCTGCAATATTTTTTACTGCTACTCCTCTCATATTCATCTTAGAGTGATGTTACATAGCCTATAGCCTTCCTCTATAGATGGACTATGTAACGCTAAAAGAATTTTTCATATCGGTCCAGTAGTTCCTGGGATTAGCCCGTTCAAACAATCAAACAATCAAACAATCAAACAAACAAACAAATAAACACATAAACAAACTCTTCAGCTTTATATATTAGTATAGATATAGATTATTGCTTCATAGTCTTTTTTTACTTTATAATATACCTCATGGTAAGCAGTGATGTTGTATGGTAACACTTACGATTAGAAGATGCCTATTCACTCTTGTATTCAAGACATCTACTTTATAATCTAACTCATATAAAAGAAAAAAAGTACTAGCTCTTAAACCACTAGAAGGAACACGACAAATCGTTTGGCGGTTTACTTAAGGGAGACTTCACAGAAATGACTAATATTAATGATTTAATAGTTAGAAGCACTATTATCAAGCAGGCCAACTCAGTTAACTCTTAGGACATTCTGGTCTGCCTACATGGGTTTGAGATTCTCGGTCGCACTAATAGGGCAAAAATAATTAAATAAGTATTCAGGTCAATAAAAATACGACAAAACGCTTATTGTTATTTTGCTAAAAAGTCTAAATACAATTTATTCCTTAACCTAACAAAATTTAATGCAAAAAGTAACAAGAGATTCGGCAAACAATTCAACCCTTTAGAAATTTGACCTATTAAATAAAACTCATTATTTCCAACTATATTGAAAACTGTAGAATTTCTATTTTCTCGAGCTATACAAAAAAAAATTAATATGAATTCATTGTTTTTCTTATAGAAACGAATACAATAGGTGAAACCAAACGGGGTGAACAAATTCTTCTACGTCGTAGCAGCTACGAAGTTTCGTAGACCTTTGTGCTACGACTCCGTGTCCTCGTTAGGAATCTGTAGCTAGGGTTACCATGCGAGGAGATTTGTGATCGGATTTCAGGAAAATTTAGTAGGATAAAGATTTTTTTTTTTATTTAATTAAAAACCTAAACTTTGCTTAATACACATTATAGTTTAAGTTATTTAAATTGTTATTTAATTACTTTTAATGAAATGTATACAAAACAAATCCACATTATTCCATTATGTAATTATATCGGGACTTTTATAGACAAGATAGATTTATAAAATTACGATATGGTTACCCTATTTGTAGTTCATCTCATTTCTGTTGCTCCGTACAAGCTTTCTTTTATGTGAAATGTGTATTTTATAATACAATGTAGAGTGTAGTAGGAGAGAGCATTGTATGAATACGTTTTAAGAGGCAAGTGTCGTTTGTACCATTGTTATGTACGTATGCCAGATGTGACGTCATCATTTATTTAGCGTTTTATATTGGAGCAAATTGAGACAAAATGCTTTAAGCACATTATCTAAGACTTTAGATTATATCATCGCACTAAACGTTTTAAACGCAAACGGGTAGACACGATTTTTGTATTTGATACAGATTTTTCGACTCACTTATTTTAAATTCAAACCGGGTACTCACGATTTTTGTATATGATACCGATATTTCGACTTATTTTTATGAAAACGGGTTCTCACGATTTGCATTTAAAATCAATTATAAAACATGCTACAGTTCGAAATCCAACCATTAAAAAAAACGATCAAACAGTTTAGGAGTTCAATAACATACACACGAACAGAAAAATTATATACATAAAATTGTTATATGCAGTAAATAAATAACGGTATATACTATAACCCATAGTAGTTCCCTATATCATGGGCGATAAAAGTGTTTTCTTTAATAGCCTAAATTTATGTCAACCACTCCCTTCAAATTACATGCGTGCTGTCTTGTGAAGGCCGAGGTTATTTTAATTATAACACGTTTGAATAAAGTTTTTCAACCGTACAATGTAGTTGTTGAAAATAGTAGAATTTTACAGTTCAATAACTGTAAAATGCAGTTCAATAATAATTCATGGTATTTATAAAAGTAATGTTTGGATTAGGATCAAATTTATTTGACCAACTCCTGAACTCATGACTTTAACCTAAATAATCTTAACAGTTTTGACTTTTTACTTTTAACTGGTCCGCAATTTCAAGGGTCCTGGGTTCGATTCCCAGCGAGGCAGTTTGAAAGACGGATTTAAATTTCTCTTAAATAATGTTTACACTTTTGACATTTTACTTTTAACCGGACCGCAATTTCAAGGGGCCTGGGTTCGATTCCCAGCGAGGCAGTTTGAAAGACAGATTTAAATTTCTGTTCTCAAACTGGGTATGCCTTTATGTATTGTCCATGGCATCCACCGCACATGGAATCTTACTAGGGCTATGAGTATTTTGAGTCGTTTGCCCCTTTTGTTCGCCAAGTCCCTTTTGCGATTAGCGTCTTTGAATGGGTCGATTGGGACCAGAAATTCAAGATGAAATTATGTAGTCAGCAGAAAAATATACATGCTGTGTGTGAGATATTTTTACTTTTTACTGCATATAACAATTTTATATAATACTAGTTCACCCAGCAGATGTTATTCTGCAACAATATAACGTAATAGACCCCGACCACGCGTTGCTGTGACTAAGGTTTGCATGCTCAATTTAGCAGACTTACTCCGCCATCTGTTAGAATCTTATGGAACTAATTCTTTGTGAGATATTAAACAAATAATTTGCAATTAATATCTTACACCGCCATCTGTTAGAATCTTATGGAACTAATTCTTGGTGAGATATTAAACAAATAATTTGCAATTAATATCTTACACCGCCATCTGTTAGAATCTTATGGAATTAATTCTTGGTGAGATATTAAACAAATAATTAGCATTAAAATAATTTTGGGGCTGTAAATTAAGATGTAACCTATCCTATCTTCTAAGTTTTATCAAACTGTACACGGCGTGCAATATTTGATTAAAATTGGTTAAGTAGTTTAGGAATCCATAGCGGACAAACACCATGACACATGCTCTTTATATATTAAGATAATTTTTCGGTTTGTGTGTAGGTCATCGAATTCTAAAATAGTTGAAACGATGTTGATGTTTTTATGGATTTAAGTGGATTGGATTCAGTGTTTCATCTGTTGCAAAATAATCTGGCGAAATAGGTAATTTATGCAAATAACTAAAATTGTAGTGTCTGTTTTCAATATAAAAATGAATAAATAACCGCTTTTTACTAAATGCTTATGTATCTATACACGGTACATATACCAAAATAACATTTTTTACTATTTTTGTATGTACGTCTGTATGTTGGTTCCCGCTAATCTGAGGAACGGCAGGACCGATTCTAACGGGACGTTCGCTGACGGATAGCTGATGTAATATAGATTAATTTAGGCTACTTTTATTTAAGAATTATATATGTTTTTACTATTTAATTTTCATTTTATAATATTTTTTTTGTTAAATTCCACGCGGACAAAGTCGTAGGCACTACTAGAATATTAAAAGATTATTAAATTTTCATTTTGACAACATAAGCTGATACGTAAATAGCTATATCGTTTAATATGCAATACGAGAACTATATTAGAGGTACTTAGCGGCGAACCGGCCGTAATCTTGAATAATATATAGCCTGTACTGATTTCCAGTAAGATTTATTTCCGAGTCGATTCTGTCAGCCGTTCGTGCGACCTTGTACTGTACATCAATATAGCCACAGTTTAACTGCTTCGAGTACATTACGATGAAAAAAGTTACATAAGAAGCGAACAGTTGTTTTGACACGGAAAAAAAAAATTTTTACTTATAAAAGTACTTAAATTTTTTACTGATTTTTTTACTTATATTTTTTTTTACAAAAAAGAAAACAAAGCAACATGAAATAATAAAGTACAGCATAACGCTTTAAAGATCTTCAAAACAACCCAGTAAGAAAAATAACACGAGAAGGTAAAGGAAATAGGCGTTAAAAACCAAATAACATGATATTAATCTTTGACTATGACACACATAAGTTGTATTCACAGATAAGTTTGTTATGACAGTGTACTTCAAAAAACTAGCGTCATTATTATGATTAATCATGAAATTCAAGACGTCTTCAAAAATTTACCGTTATCGGTCCTCCCCAATTATTTTCAAAGATTCGGGAAGCAAATCATAAGACGTCTCCGTTAGCCGACTGATAATTTTAGGCTGTGGTTTGCCCTTCGAATATTCAAAGTTATCATAAAGAGGTTAAAGCCAGGTAAGTACTTACTGAAGGTTTTTCGTTTTACACTTTCTTTTAACATTCTTTTCTTTACCATACAAAAGCCCAAGTTTTGTAATTAAACTTACATTTTTCAAGGGAATACCCATGATTGGGATATTTTATTAATTTGGTATGGCATTTGATTGGATTTTTAATGAATTAATTAATCTTAGTCGATAAACTTATAGCATTATTAATAATATCCGCCTAGCTAGCTAGAGGTCCAAATTTCGATTTCCATACGGATATTATTTGAATATACCTATATTTTGCGTGTTTTTTTTTCAGTAAGGGCATTAAATGAACAACAAATTTAAATAAATAAAAAATATTTTCTATTGCTCTAATAGACTCGATGGAATTAAACCCCGAAATTATCCACGAAATATTATTTTAATATTTTCAATAAACCTATCAAAAAATACTTTACGTCACAATCAACCCTTAACTATAACAAGCTTCAAGGCGCCATAATTTAAACCCAAGCACATTTTTAACGAGTAGAGCTGAACAAACTATAATAGCTTAAGTGGTCAGAAAATGGCGGGCGCTTCGCATAAAATCGAACGGTTGATTATAAGTGAAGTGAGCCGAAGTGCCTTCTGATTCATCGGATTGATTTCGCCCATTACCCAAACAAATTGCCTTTATACAGCCTTCGAACTAACGAAGAATGGAAGAGAGTATATTTTAGTTAAATACTTCACAGATAACTATTAACGATACGCTAAAAATTCTATTTGGCAATCGATTCGGTTATTCTATTTAACAAATCGATCGAAAGCACGCAAGAACAAAATCGTAAAAACGCAAGAACAAAATCGAAAGAACGCAAGAACAAAATCGAAAGAACAACGCCTGTCATAGAAAACTTCAATTGCGTGATTTAAATCTGGCATGACGTCATCGTATGACGAGTAGTAGTTTATTACAACGCTTGTTGTAGAAAACTTCGATAGCGTGATTCAGGTCTGGCGTGACATCATCCGGTGACGTACCATCTCAATTCTACAGGCGAATCAAAACTTTTTAATTGTATAATTTGTACGGAAAGTATGGAGTATTTATACGCAAAGCACTCTTAGAAGCAGTTGTTTATGAAAACAAAAGGGTTCAAATGCAAGAAATTAAACTAATAGAAAGATAGCGCACAACTCGCAGCAGATGGCGCTACTAAAGTTTGAGACCACTGTATACACATTAAAGGTATGTTGTAATATGAATATTTTTTTTTATTTTTGAAGCATAGTTGAAATACATTTTTCATTTAATATATTTTTTAGTAAGTGAGTTCATATATTTTACATTCAATCACATAAAAAGTCCATTTTATACGATCGATTCAAATATTTAGACAATTTATTATGAGAAAATAACCTAATTAAAGAATGCTAAAATGAAAAATAATGTAATACCACGATGCCTCAAAAATTAATAACGCCATCTAGTAGCAAGGTTGTCGGCCGTTTTCTCCATTAAAAAACAATTCTGTTATAATATCATACACTTTTAATTCGGCGTAATTTTACAAATGTTATACCGAAATAATGTAATATGTTATTCTAAAAAATCCCGGACCATAATAGCCTTGTAAGAATAACGGTAACTTTTCTAAATTAAAACTAAACAGTTGTTAAAATTTTCAAAGCGTTTATTTTTCATAAACCCGCCTCGGTACGTGCAGATACTGTGAAACGCCATTAATAACCTATGGGCGCTTAATGAGTCATTTATGACGTGAACCATCTTGAAAATTTGAAGCGACATTAATAATATAACGTCTAATTTACGGAGATGAATAAGAGGAACCGATTTAAGTAAATCTTTACTTTATCTTAATAAACCTGAATGTCTTATGCACGAATTATTCAGTAATGCACTGAAATATTATGTACCTACTTTAGCTCATAGCCCGGCGGCTCGCGTCGATCCTATACGATCGACAGACTGAAGTAAGTGCGGGCGCGGTCGGTACCTGGATGGGTGACCGCTAGTGGCAAAAATTTCTTGAGCGTTTCCTTGCTTCGGAGGGCACGTTAAGCCGTCGGTCCGTCGGTCGTCAAGCCATGTCGAAGGCCTTCGGGCGGTTTAAATACATCCGACACTTGGGTTGGCCACTAACCTATCCGCAATCGAACAGCGTGGTGGAGTATGCTTTAGACCGCCTCAGTGATGAGGAAAGACCCGTGCTCAGTACTGGGCCATTAATGGGTTGAAGGCATTGTAGTTCTAATTAGTGCGTACTTATGCTATATATTTATAATAAAATTTATGGCTTCTATGCCAGTATAGAAGCTGATAAGTTACCGGATGATAACCAGTGTTAGTTATATTATTAATTAGTGATAATGGTAATTGGACGTCTTTAATACTTTTTGGGCTATTTTAATCTTAGATTTAGCTATTTTAATCTTATCTGACTATTAGCTATTGATATTAGGTATCTACATAAGTAGACGTAATTACTTCTACAATGTAATTCATATCCCTCAACGTTTTATTAACGTATTCTTTGATATACTAGGTAGTTGGTTGCAAATATTTTTCTAAAATTCCTTAAAATTTCTTTAAATTTGTAACTAATTAGATACCTATGTATATATTAACGACACTTAACGTAGATAAGTATCTTTATTTAAATTTCGAAGTAAGTCTGATTTAAACAGTCGAATGTGTGCCAATATGAGTGTAAACGGTTTTCTTGTATAATTATGTACATGCACGAATATTTAAAGGGGATTTTCGTAGTCTTATTCGTGCACGGATAATTTGGCCAGCTATTTGGCACATTGTTGGCCGAGGTATCTAAACGACGTTAAAGTAACCAATAGTGCCTAATTTATTAGATTGGTGTTATGTACAAGTTGGTAAGGAAAACTATACCATCTGTGGTGCGGCCAAATCCAGACGCATCAGCAACCCAGCCGGCGAAAGTCATGGACTGTTCGTTCTGGTTAGGAAGAGCGATTGGCTGGATCACATCTGGAAGTTTAAATAGATTTGTTTATAAACGTAGACCTGGCGATCTGGCGAATATAGTATTACCTTGGAATATTTGTCTCGTTTTTGTACGATTTCCTATATGTATACATTATGTATAGCTTTAAGTCAGTTTTTAAAAACAGCTTAATGCTTGACTAATAATATAATCTCATCTGTTCGCGATGGAGTCTATAAATTATTTCATTCGAATCAACATTAAACATATAATTGTATCTCATTGCCTTGCGACCAGTACCTACGAATATTTGGAAATATATTTTAACCACAAATCATTCTTAAACTTACTCGTATATGAAACCCAGTTGATGCGGAGCACCGCAATATCGTTCGCAGCAGTTCGTGGGTTCCAGTTAGGATGAATCGCTATATTGGTGGTGGACTGGCGATTGCCGCCACTGAATATGGTGTTGGAGCCAAGTACTACGGTGAAAGATTGAGCAGTGACAGTCCCATCGCTGTGGCAATGCGCAGCGGTGATCACACGATTGTTCGAGATGAGACTCCCTCCGCAGACTGAAGTTAGCACCCACATAATTTGGATCACTAGGCCGGCCTGAGTAAAGTAAGTTATTATTCATATAAACTGCCCTATCATTAACTAATTAAATTATCTGTTACCATTAACGTTCATTTGAAATCAGATCTTCATGTAAAAGCAAGCGAACTACCTGAACAGCAATGATAACTTTGCAGACGGTGGTGAAAAGAGAAATAGCACAATTTTTATTCAATACTAACTCACGATGGAGTCCCGTACATGCCATAATATGGAGATAAATATTAATTTAATTTTAAACAACATTCTTTTATGTAATTAGCCGACAAACGAACAGACGAGCTACATGGTATTAAGTGGTTGTCGTCCTTGCCATCAGCAACATCAAAGGAATCACTGATGGGTTGTAAGCCAAAAAAAGAGAGGAAAGAAAGACAGTATTTGCTCTTAAGCTGCCAACTGCAATACGGCAAATTGGTGATTGACTCAAACAAGAGAGTGTTGACTCAAACATATATGTACATAGTTAGCCAGGCCAGCCATCTAAATATTTTAGACTTGACTTTTTATGAAGGAAATATTGGGATTGCATTTTTAAATTTACTCATTAACATAACAAAAAGTTATTTTTAATCGTATTTTCTTACCTGGAAGGGAAACTGTGAGATATCGGTGATTTGTCCACCAACGATTCTACCTGATGGTAAAAACTCATTTTCTTCTTCTGCTTTTCTTATTCTCGCGGCTTCTGGAATTCCAATCCTTCTATGATAATCATATACGGATAAGTCTTCGAACGAAGAAATTTCTGCATTGGTGGCTACAACAGCCAGCACTAAGGCCGTGGAAACAAAAAATAAATTCATACTGGCAGTATTTTTTCTAAATGTACAAAATAGGGATATGTTTTTTGTTTATATAGGGCTAAGTGACAATCTAGCACTATCAATAACCAGATTGTGAGGATTACGATAATGTGGGAAATTTTAAAATTTACCAATCTGATTAATCCATTAATGTCATCTTAAGTGATTGGGTCCGGCTGTGATATTATGGTTTTATATTCAACTATTTCTTGTTACCCAAGGCGAGTTAATAAAAAATAAATATGTTTGCGATTAGGTTAAAAATGGAAGCAACGAAGCATCAGGAAGTTCAAAGTTGTAGTGATACATATCTAACCACTTTTTATCATTGCCATTGTGGTGTGATCTAGTTTTAGTATTTACGAGACTCTTAATTGGTATAAAGTTCCCTGTACTAATTAAAATAGTTATACAATTACTGTCAAAACAATAATTACAAACCTATTCACAGATTTCGTTGTCATTTTATATCTCACACAAGTAATATTTCATGATGAAAGATATTTCGTATAATATGTATGTGTCAAAATGACAAAGTATATAAAAAGATTTTAGGAATGTAAGGGGCTTAATTCATATTGATTTAAAGGTTAAGTCTCCCGGTTGTGGTTCATCGTGCGAGTGGCAAGGCTAAATCGCCACCTCTCCCCAATCGCCTCAATCGGTCTCCTATTGGATGTCGCTGGGTTCTGTTCTCCACACCTTGATCCTGAAGGTAATCCTGCATGTGGGCAGGATATTAACGTTATTTTTCATCTAAGACTTTAGTCGAAACCAATACCTATTCGTAAGCATAACATTTCCCATGTGTTTTTGCGCCCTTTGTTAGTTAATTAACGTTGGCTATGCTTCAAACAATTGTGTAGTTAAGAATAGTATTTCCCAAGCCTTGTTATCACTGCATAAATGACATGGAATAATTGCATAATAATACGTATGTAAGTCCAGACTCCAGACTGCGATTCATGAACGAATATTTCACAGAATCTGAAATCAAAGGGAGTTCATTAGAGGCCGTCCGTAGCTGCATTTGAATGCAGATAAAATTGGAGTTTGCGAGCTTTGCTCGAACAAGGGATTATCTTTCATAATATAATTTTATTTGATTGCACACATGTGGGTCAGTTTTAACAATAATTATTCGATAAATGAAGACTATTTACCTCTTTCAAAGAATTTATCTTTATATGCATACGGTAAACTATAAGTAATAGCTTAATTTTGTAACAATTTTTTGCTTTGAATGATTTTCTGTTTTTATTCCTAAGTAATGTCTTGAATAGATTTATTTGACCTTGAAGCAAAAGTTGCAGTATCCGTTTCAGTAATGAATAATGATTATGAGATAAGACAAATTAAGATTGATGGTTTAATAAATGTCAATGAAATCAATTGTCTCTGTCTTTTATGAATGTCATTCATAAAATTTTAGATTTTTTAATCAATTATCAAAAATATATGGAAAAATAAAATCCTACTGACTCACTAACGTGTAACATAAAATATATTGCTAATAATAACATACATACATTGAATACATAAAACATAGAATCCCTTCAATTTATTATTTATTTATTAAATCGTTTTTAATTTATTTTTAATTAATTTATTAAGGAATAAAGCCGCTAATCTCATATTTGCCAACCAGAGTATCCTAAGATGCAACTGGATCCGCCCCTCTGCTTATTGATAAGGATTTAAATTATTCGTATTGTCCTTAATTGTATTATTGGTATCATCGTCTTCCCAGGATGTTTGCCTGACTATCGTCCTATGTTTTAAGATGCCAAATCATTTTTGAAGCTTGAGAGCCAGTGACTCTTTATTCTCTCATCTTTTATGGCTGGGAGCGTATCTGTTAATACCTTTATTTCTGATGTCTATTTGCGAGGGTGATAACTTATCATCAGTTGGATCGTCTACTCCTTTATCGGCTATATTTATAAAGTAAATGATATTTTTAATTTGGACGCAGTTGGTAGAAAGTCCATTAAAGAGCAGGATGCCTTTGTTAGCTCGGATTTTTTTTTCGGATTTAATTATGTGAAAGGTACCTACTCTTTACTGCTAGTACTTTTTTATGCCCTGTCTTTAAGAACTCCTTTATGTGTTCTCCTTATAGATGTTCTCAAGTTGCCGACACTACATGATACTTTTACATAAATAGCTTTATTAAAATAAGAGACCGGAAACACTAACAATCATGAAACAAGAAGGAACTATAGTTCTCGTTGTTGTACCATAGTGTGCTACTAAGTCATTCATGACGCCCTCGGGTCCGTCTGAGAAACGCCTCCGACCCAGTTCTGTGTGCACATTTACACTTCGTGCCAAAGAAACTCGTCTAAAGAAACAGCTTTAATCGAAAAAGTAGAAAGAATTGCTCCACAGTTAAAACAAAAGTTACTCGCTCACATCTCTTATTCAATTTGAATTTCATTTTGTAAAATTTTTCTTGTATCATTATGTAAAATTTGTCGCTTGTTGGAACCACGATATGTTTAAGTACATATAGAACACAACACACAAGAAGTTAAATACACAAAAAACAAATATGTATTTTTAAGTTTGTAAAAGATATATTTTTTTGCATTGTTTATTTCTATAAATTAAAAATAAATATGTTTCTCCGCAAAAATAGTTTTTATTTTCATTTATGTTCCACTAATGCACATCTTTTCCTGATTTTACTATCGTTACATAAATAATGCTTTTACGAGGAGGAGAAGAAACGGTGAAAGAAACTCTTCAGTACACCTTTAATGCACATATTACAGAAATAACGACATAGAATTGGTTGAAAAATTTTCTTTAATTACCAGTACTATTTCTTATTAATTTTATCCATGATTTGCGAACGATACGAGATTGTGACAATTTAAGAAAAGACTCAGTTATAAATTTATAATTTTATCAATATGGTTACTGTATTTTGCGTAACTTATGGGTAAGTGGCAATCTCAAATAAATCTCATAATGCCCTTGTGTCTGTCAAAAGAAATAGATTAGCCTTAAAGCCGACAAAGTCACGGATTTGAGTGTGACAGTGTTTAGGTTAAATGAAATTGGAAGCATTTTATATTAAAGATAAAATAATGTAATATGAACAACAAAAATAAATCAATTAAAATTTTCTAGTATCCTAATTACTGTTAGTTTTATATGGAGGTTGATTTCAAACAGTAGATTAATTTATTCGATACTTGAGATATATTTTTTGTTCGCTGTATTTTACGTTACACAGGCTACGTATGCGTTATTTTCAATTTTAAAATCTAGTCGTAAAAAATATTAAAATTGCACTAAAATAAGATTCACTATCACAGCTATTAAGAGAAGGTAACATTTTTTTCAAATGTGATATTTGTTTTGGACTAGTTATGGGCTTGTGTGGGTGCGAACATTAACATACTAATAATTCGATTCTTTTAATTAGGAAAATAAGAAGTAACGAAAATAAGTAAACATAATATAAGGATTATGGTCAACACATCTCCCAGAATGTTTCCAGAGTACACCAGTTCATGTTCCTAGGCCTTCTTCCGGAAAATATTACTCATAGACGCGGTGATTTTGATTTTATTAATATTAATTATTTTATTACGTAACAGAATACAAAATAACTGCAACATATAGTCTAATTTTAGAATCCAGTTGGTAAGTGAGTTAAAATACGAGAACGCTAATTATAGTGTCAGCTTATCATAGAATCAACTTAACTCTAAAGGTTACGAGTAAAGGTAAGGAATGATAGGTAGCTATAGAAGTAGATTTTATCGAAATTGCTGGTCTTTTACCCGCCCGAGGCTAACGTTCCAGAAAATTCGAGCGATTAAGATCATTTACTTTAGTAGGATTCTATGTGCCAAATCAAAGGGATTTAGATCTTAAGTACGGTAGTATTTTACTTTCCTTCCTAAGCCTGAACAAGGGTAAAATTGTAATTTATTAATATACAATTATTATATCTAATAGTTAACCTAATTATATACCAATAAGCTACCTAGCAAAGATGAATAGATTCCATAATATCCAAATATCTTAATTTGTGAAATTTAGACTCGGTATTTACGTCGTTTCATATTTAACAAATCTTCAATGGAAAAATTGGTTGCCATTTTTTGCTACGAGGTAGCAAAAGGTAGGTACTGTCTAATGACATCGTGTGGTCGATTAAAACGCTGCTTGATTTATTTGGATCAGTTATTGGATAAGATTATAATATTACGATTTAAGTTATATTTAATTTCTCGATACATTTTTAACTCCTCTCGATTCTACTTAAACAGACACAATAAATTTAATCAAAATCGGATCAACTGTTTAGAAGTTTAGTGTTAAGTGCGAAAGTGCATACACAAGGATATAAAAATGATAAAACCCAAAACATCTGAATTTTTCCATTCATTTTCTTGTATTTTTTTTGTAGTACTAATTCGTTTTGAGGTAATAAAATTAGCCTATTGCAGGTCTATTTCAGTGTCGTTTTTCCAATTCGGGTACATAATAAGGAATAGAATTATACACACACGCCTCAGTAATTATATTAGCATTTTATTTCCATTTCATTTCCAAATTTATAACAGTAATTGTTTTATTCAAACAATGTGGCACCCAAAACATTTTTATATATCTGCTGTGTCATACTTAAATCCATTCAAAGCTTATACTAAATTCTTGTATACACCTACTTAAGATTCTGTATGCCACAAATCCTCTTTCGCACAGTATTAGCGGATGCAAGGAAGTGCAAAATTCGTAAAAAATGGGTTCTCCTCTGTTTTTACAAAAGAAATGTAAAAGGAGATAATACAAAACGCCGGCGGGCGGACGTCGCGTAATCCGGATGTGGGGAACCATCCCG
>DWJN01003396.1:0-13680 GCA_018248895.1 Carystus phorcus | reverse complement strand
TATACATATAAACCTTCCTCTTCAATCACTCTATCTATTAAAAAAAACGCATCAAAATCCGTTGCGTAGTTTTAAAGGTTTAAGCATACATAGGGATATAGGGACATAGAAAGCGACTTTGTTTTATACTATGTAGTGATAATATATGTCTACTTATACTATACACAACATATTAGACAAGTTCGAAAAAGATCGTTGGTCCATAATATTGTTTTTAGTTTCCTGCAAATTAATATAGTCTTATTATCTTATAAACCTGACGATTAACAGCAAAGCGCGTTTTTGTGCATTTGGAGATTATTCGGCATCACCTTAAGAACTTAACTTTATAATTTCGCATGGTCATTATGTTAAACGTTTCCGCAAAATAAATTTGAAATTGGAGAAAAGTTTCGGTGTAATTTTAAGAGAAAATTGTTTGACGGTAATTTTGCACTCCGTACAACGTTGCGTTACGATCGTGTGGAGGGCTGTCCGCGACTGTCCTTAATGTCCTATGGATTTTTAATGGTGCCATACAAATGGTATGGACCATATAGACTATTGTATCGGTAAACCCTTCTCGATTTACCACCGTTTCTAATATTAGCTATTCTATCTATGACCGTTGGTAACGTCAGCGGATAGAAGAATGAAAAATAGAAGGAGTAGAAGATACAGAAGAATAAGAATAGAATAATTATGTGATTTTTAGACAGTTGCTCAGTATCTTTGAGTTGTCTCTAAGTTTCTTATGATATGGTAAAATATTGAGAAGAGTCTGCTTTTATTCAAGATTGACTTCAATCATATGGTAACCGTATATGACTTCCAAGACTTTGAAATCGCCAATGCTGGTATATCTAGGATAATAAGTTATTAAGCATTTAGTTAGTCGTTGACCCAGGTGATAACTGGATGTCGATAAAATTAAGACATAGGACACACAAACATACATATATTTTTAAACGACTTCAAAAAGAAGGAAGTTCCCTATTAGTTTATATTTGTGTGTATGTGTGTGTGTATGTAGACCTATAGAAATTATATATATATAAATTTAGGTCAACTAAAATTAAGTTTCCATAATTTAATATTTAGTAGTCTTCAAGTTACAGTCCATGATAAACAGACAATTTCAATTACGTCAAAATTTACATATTGATGGTAGCTTGTGCTTCCCTGAGCGTTGCAATAAGTTAAAATCCCTGCAAACCTAAATTAACGAGAATGGTATACTGATCTTTATTAGTATGTTCATAGCTGACAACCCTGCATGCGGATCATTATGTGGACATGCGCAGGCGCAGTCGGTAGTCGCGTCTTTCGCGTAGATAATAAATAACTACACTCTGCGTGCGCTCGACCCTTCGCTCCATAAACGATCGGTTTATTCCTTTTTTACTGTCCTGTACTTTATTTAATTTTCATGATTATTATTTTATTGTTTGATTCGTTGGTAACCTGAGTAACTATTGTAATTATGTCTCTCTCTCTTTCGGACTTTATATTTTCACAAATCTTTATTTTAGACACTGATTCAACAACATACGTTAAGGACATATATCCAGACCGAGAACAGAAATTTATACACATCCTTAAATTTCTACCTCTTTCTGAATCGATAGCACCATTCGAACGGCTGCCCGGTATGATATCACCACCTCGGTCGTCAAATAAGCACGTAATGAGCCACTGGGAGCTATAACTCTAACAACTCGCGATCCTAACACAAAGCCTGACAAAAGCCGTACATCTGTATGCAGACAGCATTATGACATTACGTCGATTCGAAAGGAAAGTCCTCTGTGCCCGGTGATATGTGATTAATGATGATGGACCGTCGACCGCCAGCGCCGCTAACTCGCGACGCTTCCGCGTGCGAGTTCAATGCCACCGTCGCCACCGCAATTACCACCTCCTATTGAGAATCGAAATGATAGGAAGGCTAATCTTGCAGGATTATCGATAATCCGAAGTATCAAACCTATTGTAGGAAAGATGAAATGAATTCTAAACGATACTGCATTTATTTGTAGAGGAAACTTAACAGCTTAACGACCTCTTGCCAGCAGAGGAACAGTAAAAAAAATCTATGGAAATTCACGTAATCATTTTCGGTCAGTATTAGATCTTGATAATATGGATGGACTAATTTTAATATTAAGGATGCAAATAAGCGTTAGTTAGTTAGACTATCCTTTTATTGTTATATAAGACCTACAACATAGAATAGATATATACAGTTGTTATATAATAGATTTTGGTTAGCACTTAGCAACTACCGCACAAAATAAGTCAGACCAAAACAAGCTGTGACTGCAATTTAATATTCAAAATGGCTTCCCGATCGTAAATCCAGGCTAAGCACTAATAAATCATGCACTATTAAACTGGGGGTAATGGAGATATTTGAACAAAGTCATTTAGATTATCAAATCGATATGCTAATAGTTTAACACATATAATATGATTAATATGGAAGCGATTGATATAATGAGATCATTTGAGAGGTCTAATCATAGGTCCTTTGGCAAAAAGGGAAATCTCCTAAAGGTTAAATGATCATGTCGAACAGCAGCGTTCCGATTATTTTCATTTTGGAACTTGTATAATTAAACTGCTGTTATTGAAAACTTTGATAACAATTTTTGATGCTTCTTGACATGGGGTTATGCACATTAGAATGTACATCACTTCAAATATAGTGCGACTGACAGTCATTATTTGCAAGTCATAATATGCCATCTATCTTCAGTTGCTTGCCCTAAATGTTCTCTGTTTACGATGCGTCATGACTTGAGAGTTGGGAGGGTGATGCCAAATGGCATAATTATGTTCTTGATAGGTTGGGTTTATAGTATGGTTCAGAAATTCTGACAAGGATCAGTATTCTGTATGTATATGATAATTGGAAAAAGATTATTTTTTAGACAATGGAAGGATTTTATAAAGGAACTCATAAATATTGGTCCGTTGTCAATGACGTTGCTTAATCACATGCAAATTATGTCACAAGCCGTTACTTTAAACGCTCCAATATTATTTCTAGACACAGAATAAATTTATTCCCGTTCAGATAACATTAGAGCAAACAAGATCACGTTTTCGTTTCCAACTCTAACTAGTATAACGGTACTAAACCATAATAAGCCCAGTTGAGAACAAAAGCTTATTAGGTCTAGCATTATATATTTAGAGTTATAGAAAATCCTATCAATACTAATATCAGCGGCATTGGTACTGGGTCGCGGGATCTGATATTGCATGCGGTTGCGCACGCGCAGGCCGCGCCTCGACCGTTAGCCGATTTGGACCGGGTCGCACAAATGCTACGAAATCCAGCCCTTTGCATTCAGCTTCTCTCACTATATCGAACAATAGGCCCGACTTGGACTTCGGACGAGACGTTTAGGTTGGAAAAAAATTACCTGAGTAACGTTGCTTTTGTTAATTTTTTACAAATAAAGTAAAATGAATTTAGCGCAGACAACAATGATATATTTGCGTTAGAATTTCCTTTGGTATGGATGTACACAAGAGGCATCATTAGTAAGTTTATTTTATTCAAAACCCATAATTTATCTAGCGCCCATATAACTTGCTACAGAATCGAAATCTTGGTGATTACTACCAAACCAACAGAGCTAAGCCGCATAAATGAGAAGTTATTGCTTACTTGCTTGCGTCGTTTATAACATCTTGCTATTTATAATTCCGAATATTTGAATACAATAACTACATTGTTTAGGTTTTTGTCGCATAGATATTCATTGTAATCAAGTTTTTTGTAGGAAATATTTTTTACTAATTTACAATCATCATTAAATCGTGTTTTGTTCACAAAATTACCGATTTTGTTAAGCAAGAAAAATTAAGTTAATAATTTCAACTTGATATAGTCAATGAAAAAGAAATTCCCCTGGCTAAATTATGTTTTTACAAAAACATTTGCGCATGCGCTAATAAGTGATATTTAAAGTGTTTTACGAAAGCGGGCATGCGCAAGACGACCGGTCGGTATTTTTTGTTAATTTCAAATGAAATATTCAGCATTTCATCTGTGTCGTGCGTTTATAAAGTTAATCTTGAAAGGGCCGAAGATGCGACCGACTGAGATATCTCGAGTTCCGATGAACTTGAGATTAAGGTATGAGGAAGGCAGAGGAAACGTTGCCGGAACACGGAGCATAAATTCGAGCAAAAAGTCACCATTGAATTTTATGAATGCCTTATCTACAATTACTTGCTTACGGTATTCAGCTTTAGCGAAAGACAATGTATTAAATCTTCAAGTACTCAATAATTAACAGAATTTAATGTGTCAAAGCAAGTTCAATATTTTACTTCGTGATACGTGTATTTCTTCTTCGAATAGCTTCTGGAATTATTAGGTCTTTGTTAAGTTTGGCGTATAAAACTCATGTTATCAATAAGAAATGTTTTTTACATGTTTTTAGTATCAGTTTTACATTGGTTTTCGTTAGTTTTATTCAACTTTTTTAACAATGACAAAGATACCCGGAGTTATATAGGACTTATGTATACTTCTCTTTTCCCTTCAATAAAAAATAAGATGACAAATCTGGATCATACAATTTGTTAGATCTGCTAAGTATTGGTGTTTCCCTTTATTGAATTTCCAAAGGATCGTTATTGCCGTAATTTAGTAAAGTATTCTTTCTTTCATCTTCTCTTATAATTTTGTGTTCTTCCTCAGGCCCCTAGTCTGCCAGAATGGTGCGACGTGTACCAACTCCGTGGGTGGGTTCTCCTGCATCTGCGTGAACGGCTGGACGGGCCCCGAATGTTCGGTGAATATCGACGACTGCGCAGGCGCTGCTTGCTTCAACGGTGCCACGTGTATCGATCGCGTTGGTGCTTTCTACTGCAAATGCACACCGGGAAAGACTGGTAAGTTGTGGAGATATGTCTTACATAGCTATTTTATTAGTATTTGGAAATCCTCCAAATAATCTATTCAATGTGGAAGCTGATTGTAATGAAACTTAAATTTAGTAGTTTTATAGAATTTTTGTCAATGCAAAGCCTCTGGGACTCTAGAGCTGTAATAGATGCTGCTATAACATATTATAGTGTTCTCTTAATTAGAGATGCTCTCCATCCTATTTATTAACTAATAAATTAACAGTCAGTATATTAAGGTTTCCAGATATTGCATACATGTTAGATGGCTTGTATCGCGCATTTCTTGTTAGGAACATGAATGTAACCTATCGATTTGCGAAGTATATCATTTTTCCACACATTCATGTTTACGATTAATGTTATTCTATCGCTTAAGAAACTTATAATAGCTATAATTAAGGCTAGTAGTGATAACTTACAACGTTATTTATAACTCCATTACTTAATAACAGTTTTGTAACAATCTTAGTGAATATGTTTACAGATTCATCTGTCATAGTCTCTTAGCATTATATTTTATGCTCGTGAACTACCCTCAAATATAAAACAATATCTGGACATTGATCTCTTGATCACAGGTCTCCTTTGTCATCTGGACGACGCCTGTACATCCAACCCGTGCCACGCCGATGCTATCTGCGACACTAGCCCCATCAACGGTTCCTATACCTGCTCCTGCGCTTCCGGCTACAAAGGTCTAGACTGCTCCGAGGACATCGACGAGTGCGAGCAGGGTGAGTGTAAGTAAAACACGATTGATTATTTTGATTTTTAAGATCTAATCTAGCTTAAATACTACATTAACTCCTCCTGTTGATAAGCGGTCATTCTAAAGGAACCGTATTCTTACATGGATTTCTAAGTAAGGAATATATTTTATGATGATCAAGTTATGACTGTTTTATAATGTTAACTTACAAACTAGTAAAACATGGACTTTAGCTATGCTAATGAGCAATGCGTTGAATTATTCTTTTTATCTGGTAACTAGCTGTGCCCAACGTGCGTGCATTACGGCAGCATATAGAGAACACAATTGTTTTGATTCTGTTTTTTGAAGTATTTTGTGGATATATATTAGTAAATCGGGTCCGATCGATCAGTAAAACATTTTCGACTCATGTGTCACCCATGTGTTTGATCGATATACTCTGGTACCAAAACCTTCTTCTGAACAAAGTTGCTAAGGACCTTAGTGATCTATCTCCTACCATTTCAAAGCCTATGAAGGACAAACAAACAAATATTGATTTTTGTAGTTATAAATTATGTGCTTTTTAATTGTCAATGGTAAGAATTTACTATCTCGTTCAGGGTCGCCATGCGAGCACGACGGTATCTGCGTGAACACCCCGGGGTCGTTCGCCTGCAACTGCTCAGTGGGGTTCACTGGGCCACGCTGCGAGACCAACGTGAACGAGTGCGAGAGCCACCCCTGCAGGAACGATGGCTCCTGTCTCGACGACCCTGGCACCTTTCGATGCGTCTGTATGCCTGGTAAGTTTTCTGTTGTAAAATACAATAGCTTATTTATCAGAAGGTTTTACGTCCTGTGTGACGCGGAGGTCACCATTTCGGACTGGCGCTTGAAGGATCCTGCGTTCGTTTTCAGCAGGTGGAAATTTCAATGATGAGTTTAAATTTCTGTTCCTATCTAAGTATATATCGTGCCATTATTATGTCGTCCGTGGCACTCACCACACAGAGAATCCTATGTGATGTTAGCAGTCTGTAGCGTTTAAAAAAACTTACAATATTCCAGTTAAATTATTGAGTGTCCAACATGATAAAAGTTAAAAATTACATGCCATACTAAGTCTTCATTGTCTCTATAATATATTCATTATAATAGTTTTAATATCGTTGACTATTGTGCGATAAAATTATTACTAGGGCTAAATGAATGAAAGGAAGCATCATAAGCACTTCGGAAACAATTTGTTAGGTCGTCTGTATACTAACGGTAAGTATGCGGGACCTCCTAGCTCGAGACATATTGTCATCTTTGTCTATATGACATTGATTACTGAGACTGACGAGCGTGCGAAAGGGACAACAATGTTTGAGGGCTTGCGGAAAATCAGCGTTGTGTAACTAGAGCTCAATAAACACCGCCTGACAAGGTATGAAACTTCATTCACTAAATGGGAATATACAGACAGTAATAGTGTTTGATAAGCATAATAGATTAGGGTTGTCGAAAAAATTTACAGTTTTTATTTACACCTAAATACAAAGTTGTAACTGATCGGTGTCTGTGCAAATAATTATGTTTAAAAATTCATAATGGGTGGCCCTTTATATGCGCAACAGAACCAAAAACATTTTTCTTTCATTTTGTCTGTTTATTTGTTTGTTTGTGCACACTTATCGATTATCAATCTTATGCGATTTGAATACAGTTTTCACGATTATATTGTGATGGGCTTCACATAACATTTAGTGTCTTTTTTAAATCGATTAACAAATAAAAAAGTTATTAATAATTAATATGCAAAATAAATCATAAACTCAGTTCAAATCCTGTCTTGTTGATAGACACGATCCTTTACGCACAAATATGATTTCATTTTAACGTAATAAATTATTCATTGACAACCCTGAGTCAAACTATGTTCCCATGTCGAGAGGGTTCTTTGTCTGTACGCGGAAGCGGTTCGCGCATCGTATTCATTGGCCATAATTTGATCTTTATTCCACTGTAATAAGAGTTATTATTAAGGTGACTTAATCACTTAGCGAGTTAGCGTGTTATTGTTTGTGGTTACTTGATACCTAGTTGAGGTTTTTTACGTTTCCCGTAAATGTGCTTATATCACTTAGATAAATTTTTTAGTTTGTCAATTTTGCTTCCTCGTTATAAAAAAGGTTTTTATAGTTACGGCTCATTATATGAGATACTAATAATTTCTGGACAAATATAATACCAGTGTCAAATTGTCTCTAACACATTAATGGCCCATTAATGAACACTCATGAATGGTAACTGAGCACGGGTCTCTCTTCATCACCGAGGTCTAGAGCATACTCCACCACGCTGCTCCACTGCCTATTGGTGGAGGATAACATTATATTACTAATAATTTGCCATGATAAAGTTTAACGGTTGTCAGCGAATGATGTCTTATGTTATTTGAGGGTACTTCAAATATATAATTTTATTCTAATATATACTCGTATCTGTGTTCTAAAGTATATTTTTAAAGATAAAGTTACCTTATACATTTCAAACAAGAACCATAATGTGTTACAAATAAAGTTAAAAGTATTATAGTTCTAGGTAAGTGGGTGATATAATTCAGTTTTCAATTTTATAGAAATACTGTTTACATTTTCATTAATATGAATAAACATATCATACGTTGCAAGCTGTCTATATATATATATAATATTTCAATTTTATGTGATGGACAAACTATTATCAATTGTGTTAAGTACTTGTGGCGCCATCTACCTATCTTAGCTTTCAATAAAATACTAGTTCATAATTTTGAATATCGGTATATTAGTAAAAACCTTTCATACCATATAACACCTGCTTAACATTTTATCTACCTAATGTTAAGTAATTTCAGAAGCGGGGACGGTCATAAAAGTTTAAATTTAAATTTCTCCGAAACCCGACAAAATTTAAAAAGATTTACGAGATGCAATATCAACTCGCAACAAGTTCCAACAAGCACGGGTAGCGTGTTCGAAGCCTCTGTACAAAATCAAAAAGAACTCTTACACCGTTAAAGGAATCATTTAAATCAGTCCATAAGTAGGTACCGAAATCCGGTTGCCGAGTGCGCAATCGCCACGTATCTGCATACGTATTAATTGCGTTGCAGCTCAGACCCGCACATGTCAGTAATAACCTCGGCATTGTCAAGTACACAAAAGATGTCAGCGAACGCAATGATGCAGTGAGACGCGGGTTCACTCATCGGAACCGCCCTTCGGTAACCCGACCGAATTAACAATCACCTGCTCACCTACGACAGAACTATAAACTTATCACTCTCCAATTCGGTAGCTTATCGAGCGCGTTCACGTATTGTGTAACGCTGCTGAATTAAAACGTCGCTTCTGTCTATGGGAGTAGATGTTGAGAGTGACGTTTGCCCGCGGTCGTGTAACCACGTATCTCACGCGCGACTGAACGCAGACTTGTCGCGCTAGTCTACTAATAAGGGCAAACGCAGACCGCCATACGACATTATAATTTTTTATGGAATAAAACATGTCTTTGAGGACTTTGCACTCGCTTTTTCTTCGGAAGCAACCGTTAGGAATGATAAAAAATAACGCATTTGAGCAGACGTAATTCATAAAAGTAATGATTTTTTTGTAATAAAATCGTTTTCCATACCTTTGTACATCGTTGCAATTTATAATCTGGGGAATTATTTAAACCAATAAGTTCCTTGTTTTCTTTTAAAAGTGAGCTGTTAACATTATCAATCTTCGATTAAAATCGCGCTGACTCGATAAATAGTTAAAAAAAAATTACGTCAATTTATTCGTATCTAAAACTTGCATGATGATAGTTCAAACAACTTCAAGGAAAATGATTACATTGTACCATTCAAATGGGTAAAGAGGCAGGAATGTTTATAAACACGAGGAGCAGTTTAAGGCACATTTTTTCTTCTATATAAGCAAACCTTACCCATAAAACTGGTTTAGGTTTTGCTTGACGCAACGCTACATGTATGGCAGCCTGCCCATAGCCAGATTTGAATAAAAACCCTCGGCTTTAGCTCGGATTCTTTTTCTATCCTATAAAAGGAACCTGGTTCGCGTTCACTGATTTACGTTCACATGCAGGCATAGAAAAAAGACTGAAGAGTGATAGAATATGTATTTTTGATTCGACGTATATGAATTTAGAGTCTGGGTAAATGCGATAAAATATACTTAGAGGGTCTGTAACTTGCTTTGTTTGGCTTAAGGCTTGTTTGCTGTAAGGACAGATTCACATGATTCGCTTAATATCGGACAATAAAATGACAGAAATGGTTCAGTTTTCTTCGGTAAAATATAGAATTTCTAAGAATTCTGTAGTAAATTTTGAGTAAATCATGGTTTATTTTTGTACATATACAAACTTTTACACCGTATTTTATCGTTTTGGGGAGGATTTTTTTTTAATTCTCACTCAGTGCTCTTCTCACTATGTTAGGAATCCTTGTCCAAAGTATCATGCTTCTAAAGCTATAGTTTCAAGCTATATTTTGTATGTAACCATGCGTTGAGTAAATTTGTCCCTTAAGAAATGAAAATCTTCAAATTAAATACTACATAAAGATAGTATTTAAAGATATTTACATCATTTCAGTTTAGTAATTTTATCGAAGTATTTGCAAATGTTGACATTTAAAATTTTGCCTTTTTTTTTAACACCTACCCTTTTCTATTTCAAAATATTAAATTTTAACTCTTACACATGATTTAGAAATCCAGACTTATGTGGCAGACATGTTATATCTAACTTTTTTCAAGCATATCTTTTTTTTTTTAGTTTGACCGGTAAATAATAGAACACAGTAAAACATACGAATTTCAAACCATATAATTAAACCGACATCAAGTTTAATCTATCTTATCTGTAATAATATAAAAGTCGAATTTTAAACAAATATATATTCAGGTTGTTGACATGAAAATGTGTTTCGATAGAGAGCAGTTACCAACGAAATATCGCGGACATACCCAGCTGGCAGTCTGAGCATTACATATTCAAATATGCACATAAAGCCGCATTAGCATGCGCCGGACATTCCTATTGTAGCTTGTGATCCGAAATCGTGACAGTGGACCACCGTTTAAATTGGAGACGGAAGCGGGGTGACCAGGGATTTCATTAAAACTTACAACATTTCATTACATTGACAACTCACCTTTTTCATATAGCGCACACAGACACATGTTAATATAGATAAACATTAAAAGATACATAAGAACATATATATTGTAAATGTCTATAAGCTTTTTAGAACGTTGCTCTTGGTTGCACCCGGTGCTCTAAGAGACAGGCTTCGGCTTAGTTTAAACTCCAGATTTTCCACATACTAGACTATCTAATATGAATAGTAAGGCTAAAACTTATGTTTGTGGTAAATGAAATAAAGATTATTTATTTGTTATTCTTCAACTATAATACATATAAATCGGATACATAAATCGACGTAGGAACGGTTATGTAACATTTTTAAGTTTTTTGTTTTTTACATTAAAGTTTTATGAATACACCAAAATATAAGACTTTAAATACATCTATGTTATGTTATTTCATAACCCATTTGTCTTCATGTACTTTGTGTAATCACATCATCTCACTTTTAACCTGTAGTTAATCTATGATCAAAGAATAATTCTCCTGACAGTCATGTTAACTTGAAATAATGTAGTTTATTTGAATTAATAATACTGTAAGAAGAAAGTTAAAAAGAGGTTATTCTAACACTTACAGTTTTATTGGTCGGAACAAAATACAATTTAACCAACATATACTCAAACAGACAGCAAAGAATACTAAAACAGTCTTAATTAATTTCTTCTTAAAAAATATTTACTGTTACTTTCTAAGCATTTGAAATTCAGAGCTCAGCAAAATCGTCGTAAGCTTTACGTTTACGGCACCCAGAGGTCCGCGGCTTGCGCCCGCGCAATGGGCGTGGCCTCCCCCCTAGCATTTCGGTAGATACAGCGATAAACTCTCAATAGGCCAAGCCGTAGAAAAGCTCTTGCGTAACGTATTTACCAGATAATGGTAATTTGAATTGTAGCTTGTTACCTACGTCTAATGAAAGGTGCACAATGGTTACTGTTTTGCTTTTTAAACGTGATGTTTGCTTCCAGCATAAAGTAACACGATCGTTAAAAGATTGGCTTCAAGAGGTGCAAAATTACAAAAATATATCTCCATTTTTTTACTATCGGTAAAAAATTTTGGTGTAATTACATAGACCATGGTAACAGCGAGACTGCTGTTGCGAAAAGCTTTATAGTTGACATTTGACAGACGTTAATTACAGATAAAAAATATTATTCATTGATTTTATAGTCGTGAGTGAAGTGACATTATATTGATGAGTGACGTTTGCCGCTTCACAAATTATTTGGCCAGTGACGTACTATTTACTCTGTATTAGTTTTTTTTATCATCTTGACTATGATTATCGTTTCTTCTCCATTCTATTGTTTTATAACCTCAATATATAGAAAATACCCATAACTACCCTACGTCACTATCTACTTATAGCTGTTAACATCCACTTGATATAAGTTTTAAACACAATTACTATACTCCAAATATATCCACTAATCCGCACTGAGGCAGCGTGGTGGAGTATCTTCTAGACTTCCTCTATGGGTGAAGAAAGACCTGTGCCCTCTTAGTAGATAATTAATGGGTTGATGCCATTCCAGAGCAAACATTTAAATTGAATTTTATTACCGCTTGAAATTCCAGTATAAAACTTGTGAGAATGCAATTTATAACACATTATGTGAAAGTTGATACAAACCTGTCTTAGATAGTCTCTGATCTTTAATGATAGGCAAGTTAACTTGCAGATAACCTTTGGATCATCTTAAAGATTAGATCGCAAGGAATATATTTTATTTTCTATAATGGATCACGTGAGAAATATATAGATTTTCGTTACGAAGAATAATCGTAGTCAAGAAATTTTTATTTAGACTTTTCTGTGCCATATAAGTATATTATTACAAAAGGCTTAAAATATACGTAATTGGAGTCATTTTTGTTTCGTACTAAGTAATTTAAAATTAACCCAAATTTTGTAGCTCGCTTTAATTATGACGATCATTCGTTCACTCTGTTTCTTTTCTTAATCTCCATTTTTCTGCAAGAAGATCCGTTCACAAATGTATGATGCTTATATTAATTTCAGTAACATAATATTATTATGTAGGGTAATCGTAATGATTTAATCATAGTAGCCGTGATTAAAACGTTCTACTTACATAAAATATGGTAATTTGTGACGCGGAAAACGTAGATTTATAACACCTTTACGATTAACGGATATAAAACTTTATCTGTCATTTTAGATTTTGCGATAAAATTCTACTACATCTTACGTTCATCTATATGGTTTCTATCTTGATTTTATAGATATTGTTCTGATAAGGAATATTAATGGAAGAACCAATGATAAACTTCTTTTTAAATAGGTACGTTAAGACTCAACGGTTGTTTAATTAGAAATAATCAAAAACTATTGCGAGTTTCTAGTGTGATTAAGAATACTAGAAGTATCTGCGTTCGAAGTTCCACCGTAACTCCTTTTGACAAAGGTTTACTTGACATTAACGGGTTTTTTTATAAATGTATGTAAAATAAATATTAGCTTCCTGTGTTTATCTATATAGACTTTAACTGTACCAAATCTGATTCTCCTACTTGCGTGCATTATTCTAAATAACGGGGTTCAAGCGTTCACGAATGAATCTGAATATTTTCAGATATTGGCTGAAATATATTGTTGAGTGGCAATTTTTCTTATTTCTTTGTTAAACGAATCTAACACCATTTTGTACTTTATGTTGATATCCTCTATTCACGTACACCGACAAATGAAGGTACAGGTAGATAGATGTACTTTTCCATATTTGTAATTTGTGATGTCACTATTCATCTTACTGTGTAATATTTGTTGTGTAATATTTATTAAACGTTTGTTTTTTTAGGATTCACCGGAACACAATGCGAGGTAGAAATAGATGAATGCGCCAACAATCCATGTCTCAACGGCGGCG
>DWJN01003395.1:0-13681 GCA_018248895.1 Carystus phorcus | reverse complement strand
CTGAATAATTATCTATGTTTATCATATCAAAGGCTATCTATAAAGAGAGTCAAGAGCAATGATACAAATAATAAATATCTCAAGTGTTTGTTTGTAATTCACATAGAATATGGTAGCAGTATCCCGGTTATCTTGAATAGGCAATGTTAGAGGGTTTCGGCCATAAAAACTTCTGATATTTGGGTTGGCAAATTCCCTTCGTAAATTCGCACTGGAGAAGCGTGGGAATACTCAAGATCGCCTCAGCGATTAGGAGGGACCCGTGCCATATATCATTATTTGCATAAAAGTAGATAATTTAATAAAAAATATACCACGCTAACATTCAGAGAATCAGAAATAATGTGGGCTTCTCACTTCTTAATCGCAGTATTCCAACGGTGTTACTGTTAAACGGGTGACAATGACCACTTATCATGACGAGGCCAGTTTGTTGGTAAATGGGATATTTACATGTTATTTTTGTACATCACATTTTAATTCCAGTCTGGCCGTTCTCGGCTGTAATGCCGTGACACCGAAGCAGGCGAGGAAGTTCCCCGATGACTTCCTATTCGGCACGGCTACTGCTTCCTATCAAATCGAGGGCGGATGGAATGCAGATGGTAAATACCCATAGGATTTTCGTTCGTGGGGTTGAACTCTGGTCTGACAAATGTACAGGTCATCTCATTAGCAAGTGCGACAAAATTGGTTAGAAGATAACTTGGTGAACTTGGTGGCCTAAAATTCCTCTCCCTAATTTATTAAAAATCATAGTCGGTTATTTCAGATTTCCGAGGCATTAGGCATTGAACACTCAAAACCCTCCTTTGACTACAGCCTTGTAAACCGTCATAATCTTAATTGATAGCCAACTTTGAAGGCTCTGCCATAATTATCAGTTGAACTTGACAGCTTGCTAAGCACGCTGTACACTTCAATCAATCATGAACATTTTAAAATTGATTATCCTATATGGTTACCTCAAACACTAGTAGCGTCAACTGTTCGGAGGTATGAGTCACCTTGCCCATTAAAAATTTTCCTTCCAGACAAAGGCGAAAACATCTGGGATCGCATGACACACACACAACCGCACGTCATCAAAGACCTCAGTAATGGCGATGTAGCCGCAGACACGTACAACAACTACAAACGCGATGTAGAAATGATGAGGGAACTTGGCTTAGACGCTTACCGCTTCTCCTTATCCTGGTCCAGAATCTTGCCCAATGGATTCTCCAACAAAGTCAGCGAAGCCGGCATTCGGTTCTACAATAACTACATCAACGAAATGCTGATGTACGGCATCACTCCGATGGTGACGCTTTATCATTGGGATTTGCCGCAGAAGCTCCAAGATTTGGGAGGTTTCCAAAGTCCTCTATTCCCTGAATGGTTCGAGGATTACTCTCGGGTGGTCTACGAAAATTTCGGAGACCGTGTAAAACATTGGATCACTTTTAATGAGCCGAGGGAAATTTGTTACGAAGGTTACGGAGCGTCTACCAAAGCACCCATACTGAATGCGACTGATGTTGGTACATATATGTGTGCTAAAAACTTGGTTCTAGCTCATGCTAGGGCATACTATGCATACGTTAACGATTTCAAGCAATCACAGGGTGGTGTCTGTGGTATTACAATCAGCGTGAACTGGTTCGGACCGGCCACTGATTCTGATGAAGATAACTTTGCCGCTGAAGTTAAACGACAGGCTGAGGTAAATATATACTTCCACTTCCAATATATGGGGAATTAAATAACTTCACTTTTGGAAATATGATTTGAGAAAAGTTTGTGGACATTAATAATTGTAGGTATTACTTATTAATGTATTATAGTTTTCTTCACATATATACATAGGCATAGACATTTATATACTTGTACATTATATGCGTATATACATGAAGAAATACTTACATTTAATTATGGTTTTTGAAACTTTTAGTGGGGTCTGTACGCCGAGCCGATATTCTCCAAAGATGGCGGTTTCCCCAAGGAGTTATCTGAAATTGTTGCCAGGAAGAGCGAAGAACAAGGTTATCCACGATCGCGGATGCCTGAATTTACTGAAGACGAGATCGCCTATGTTCGGGGAGCCTCAGACTTCTTCGGCGTTAACCATTACACAGCGATACTGGTATCAGCTACGGAGCACATGACACAGTACCCTGTTCCATCGTTGTATGATGATGCTGGAGTCGGGACATACGTTCCTGAAGATTGGCTTCAATCAGCTTCATCCTGGTTGCGTGTAAGTTTTGTGAAGAAAGTATACAGCAAACAATTATATCCTCCCGTTTTAGGCATCTCACGATCGCTTGCGATTTTATCGACAACAATACAATTAGGTAACAAGTAAAGCAACCTAGAGTTTGTGTTTTAAATATTAGTTATGTTTTTTTCTTATATTTATATACCCATATTGTACAAGTTATAGTTAAACCGAAATGTACCTTATACTTTAAATCCTGACCTCATAAATATTCTTTTTTGATTGCCTGCTTTCATGAAAATCATTTCGCAAAAATAAATGTAGATTATGTCCTAATTTGGCGACTAAGACGATTCGCTCAGTTCAATCAGAGACTCCGATATTGCAAAGTATCGTTAATGACGAATTCGTCAAATAATTATTTGACAATGAATTATCATGACATGGCTCTTCTGTTTGAGCATAAAAAGCAATACGGCCTTATTACAAAACGTAGACTAGCTAAGTACCGGTTTAAACTTCTATTAGACCGAGTAAAATAAACCTTGGCTTAAAGTATATTATGAAAGATACACCTATACTTGATAATCGTGGCCTTATTTTGTAATAAAGGCGATAGAGTCTAGACGTGTTGCAATCATAAAAACCTAACCTTGTTTTCCAGCTGGCTCCGAACAGCATCTACAACGCCCTAACGCATTTAAAGGAGAAATATGACAACCCCATCTTCTATATCACGGAGAACGGCTGGTCACAAAGCCCAGATGCAGGTCTTGTGGATGACGACAGGATCCAGTACTATCGGGCAGCGCTGGAGAGCGCTCTGGATGCGCTGGATGCGGGTGTCCAGCTGAAGGGATATATGGCTTGGAGTCTAATGGACAACTTCGAGTGGATGGAAGGTTACACGTAAGTTCTAGAAGATACTTTATTTAGTCTCCTAAGTCCTATTAAGTCCTCTGGTTCAATGTGTGTTATTTGTTAGTTAGCCTCAAATAAAAACAAATAATTAATGAGTATTTAAGTGGATAATCGCTCGATTCAGGTGACCCAAGACCCATTGAAGTTGCGGCCATTAGGAAATGCCTATAGCAATGGACTCTGAAAGACTGTTAAATAGACAGTAACAATTACGGCCTTATTACAAAACGTGGACTAGCAAAGTACCGGTTTAAACTTCTATTAGACCAAGTAAAATAAAACTTGGCTTGGCTATAGTATGAAAGATAAACCTATACTTGATAATCGTGGTTTAAACCTTATTTTGTATTAAGGCGGATAGTTAAAAGACCAAGCACCTAAGAAATTATTCATTGCCTATAAACAGCTTAAAAAAACCAAGCACAGTTCTTATAGTGTTGTTCTCGTAGATGTCCTGCGACCAATAGTAGGAGCTGCACTCGACACAAGCAAGTGCTTGACTAAACGTGATTCACAGCGATTGCACTAATTACTAGACAGACGCGTTCACAGAGCTTGGAACTGCTTGGAGCACTTGTCTCCAATTAATTTTTTGGATTAACGCCAAATGTCTTACTACATAACACTACGTTGTTTCATTACACTGGATGTTGCCGCAAACTATGGAATCTTTACCGGAGGTCTTTAGATGAGAGGTCTGTACATTTGTATATAACAATAATTTTATGAATCGGAAATTTTTTGTCTTTTAATTTAATATAACTTAGTGACGTTAACCCCACGTGATAAGATATTAAGAAATCCAACGATTTTCAAGGTAAACATTAAATTACGAATGACTACCTGTAGTGTGACCCTACTTTCCATACAAGAATATTATAATCGCTTTACAGAATTGTTGAAGGAATGACTAAATTGTTTATGCATAAGCATTTTGTTAAACGAAGTGAAGGGAAGGTGATAATAGAAGCATTCTGTTTATTGGTTATTCAGACTTTAAAAAGGGCTGTAGTAGCCATTCTGATACATAAAAATAGAAATTAAGTAATCAATACTTCATGAATAAAGTCAGTTTAATCAAAGACGAATAAACGTCGTTAAAAATTGTTCGATTTCTTAAATCAAACATTTCAAAAACATCGTTCCATTGTTTTATGTTGAAATTCAAAAAAGGAAAACGTCAGCACTCGCTGAGACATTGGCAAGTTGAACGTAATTTTTTCTTCCTCGTTCATTTTTATTAAAATGAAGTGAAACCCGCTGACTCGGGCTGGAGGTGATAATTTTATATTCGCGCCGCTGTCCATGTACTCTTAATTTATAACGTTTCAAAGGGATTTTTAACGCCAGTAATAGTTCTTTGGGAGCATGAAAATGATTAAACGTTGCGTATAAAACCTCACTTCAACATAATTTTATGTATGCGTATCATCATCAATTTAAATAGATGTTAACCAACTGCTTTATTTAAGCATTTATATATTTACACCTGAGATAGATATGTAGTGAGCTATATTCTATGATGCCATCAATTTATGAACCTATAGTCTACAATAAAGAACCTTTGAGAAAAAGTACGCTTAATCATTTTTTAAGTCGTCATTAAAAATTTTAATATACAATTTTACGCAATACTGTTTAATATATAATAATTACTTGAGTAAAAGAAATCCTTGTGAGTGAACATAAAGTTACTTACGAATTTAGGGTCTACTTTCATTCTTCTCCCTTCTTTTGTGGCCTAAACAAAGCCGAAATGCCTTTGATATCGATGATACCGGAGGCAGTACACCCTTACCATCAGGTAACTTGTCTGCTAGTTTGTCGACTATTCTTATAACTAAAACGTGAGAAGAAATGGTATTCTGTCTATGAGTGCACTGCGACATTTTGCGAACCTAAGAGGACCAGTTACTATTGGTTTTTTGTGCTAACAGACTTCTTGAACAATATACATGCTTCTTATTTCCCTTAAACAAAATAATCAAAGTGATATGTATATATTGGACAGCATTTATTCCTTGAACACTTAAAATATCTTATACATCTTTTTATTTTGTTTTAATCCATCTTAATAGGAAAGATAATCCTAATTAATTCTATCCCAACATTCCGAAAGTCGGTCCTTAATAAGGGGAAAACAATCAGTCAAATTAGAGTGTGAGAACTTTAAAGGGGCAGAAACTGGCGAATGAATAAAAGGGATTTTCGACATGAAAACGAAATCCGAACTTAACAATCCGCGGTTTGGTTTAATTATCGCTAATAGGATAGAACAGCCGATGGCGCGGAACTAACTCTTGTGAAAGGTAGGGTAAAAGTTTTTCTGAGAGCCTTATTAAAAGATAAATTATTTTCTATAAACAAACATATACACTTGAAGATATGTAGTACACTTCTCTCCGCCAACGTCCATACTATTAAATTAATATTTCATTATAACATAACTTCTGATATTAATAGCAAAGGCAGCAGAGCAATGCTATTAAAATGTAAAAAGGCCTTCTCAATCAGCGTTCGGAATATTTTGTCTGCCACTATTCATCACATATGACAGATAGAGAAACATAAGTAGAGGATTATATTAAGTATTGCGTTTCTTCCCTACTCACTCCTCATTAATTCCTACTAGAATATCTTAGTGGATTTGCTTCCTAGCTCATCTTTTGGGGAAACTCTTATCTGCAGCCTAATAGCTGTTAAAGAAGCAGACAGCACAGCTAATGCTTAGTGGTTAGCATCACTTGATCACATGTCACACAACCGATAGCCGTTGAGGCAGACGAGTTTTCGAATGGACTCCAAGAACTGGTAGACACAGCGTGGACCGTCCACCGACCCGATGAACCTTAAGGAGTTGAGTGTTAGTAACCTACGACCTTAAGGAGTCAAGTGTTAGTAGCTGGATGAGATCAGCAGAAGACCGGGTGGACGTTCTTCTAATGCAACCGCATACGCAGGGGAGGAGACACGGGAGGGACACTGCAGTGGCGATCGGCGGACCGTGCCATTATAATAACGATAGCACCTCCACATCAATTATGTACTCGGCCAGTAGGTAGTCGTAGTAGTAAATTACACCAGTCAATTTACAATTCGCACAGTGTTATTTGGGCTAGTCATCCCTACCTTAACTTGTAGCAGGACCTAGGAGAGGCTATTGTCCAGCAGTGGACTTACAAGGGCTAATATAATGATGATGATATCTGCACACACAATAACAGCACGCTATCAATGTTTCTGGGCGGGAAAAATAGGACCGCCCTCCTGAAGAAATCTATCACGGAGAGATTGATTTAACAGTTCCATCCAAATGATTCAAGCGCCATAAAAATAAAGACATCATGACCATAACCACAAAGCGAGTGTAGCAAGCGATCCAATTTGAAATTCCGTTAGACGTTTGAAAGTCCGTTCGCAATCAAAGTTTCATCAAATAATACAAGGGCTGAAATAAAGGAGCTGTGAAATTTTAAAAGATCGGACGGGAGTGTTCAAGCCTTTTAGAATAGGGTTCCCTATGTTATTAAGAAAATATATCATACTAATATTCAGTCAACGAGGAAACAGCTCAATTGATCCGGCAAGACAGGGACTGCCGTATTTTTAGATTAACAATTTTACTACTTCTAGTTTATTAAAGTAAGTACGATAGTGCAATGTATTAGTAATTATTCCATCCATTCCATCCTTAATTGAGGTGGGATTCTCATTAAACATTAATAAATTATGATAAACTAAGTGATACTCACAGCTAAGTCCGGAAATATTGAACTTCCAAAAGTTGCAATAATTCAAGAGTAAAAATTTAACACATTTTATTTCATAAATAAACAATGCTATACATTCATAGTTCTATACAACAATTTTCTCCGTTATGTATACCTTTCATAGGTTTACAAAAATATATTGAAATTGAGAACAAAAATTGTATTTCATCATTCAAATTTTTGCCTCGCAATCTTCGAACATAGACTCATCAAACAGAGGTCTGGTATAAAAATCTTCTCGCCATTCGATTTTGATTTCGAATAAGGGTTCTAAATGACACGACAGAACCCTGGGGAATGGATTATAACGTGAAAATGAAAACCGAATTTGGTTTGCTTTAATTATCGCTAATAGGATGAACGACGGCGTAGAAACTGACTGGAACGACTTTGGAACACTTTCCTTTATTTAAAACTGTTATCGTTGGAATATTTTTGTAAGAGCTCTATTTGATTTCAAAGTATAAATTGTAATATACATAATTATATATGTAACCAACACAGGAGGATCGGTCTTACTTTACTGCCATCATTATTTTGGGTTTAGGTATTCAGTATCCTGTGTGTTATGGAATAAAATATAATAAAAATATACCTCACTTGATAGCAATGTATATGATAAAAATTACGATAAAAATATAAGAAAAATATGTCCAAATCTGGTCACGACTGTCCATGCCTGTCTGAAGGTGGGTGGTGTTAGTTATATAACCATTGCATATAAAAACGGATATCAAGCAGTTAATCTACTAATCTAATAAGAAACTAAATAATAATAGCTTTATGGTCTAATAAGTTTCGTAAAATTTGCATTATTAGAGATAACTCAAAAAGTTCTCGTCAGATGTCGCTGAAATTTTAATATTTTAGGGATAATACGCACCTGCTTTCGAATAAAAAAGAATTATCCATTAATAAATATTTACTAAAACAAAAAAATACAAACAATTTGAGAAACTTCTCTTTTTTGAATTAGGTAAAAAAAAATATAGAAAAATAGATGGAATAGCAGCCATCTAAACATATAGAAAGATAACGGATACACGGAGGACGCTACACACTTTCACCAAGGACAGGACAAAAACAGTTTTTTTTTTCTACTATCTACGGTCGTTGTAAACAAAGTCGTAACACAAAATCCTGTATCGTTCAACACCGCGATCCCTTTGCTAATCACCGACGCAAAATTCACGGTTTCTCAAACTTTTTTCGTCCGAAAAGCGAGCCTCTGAATATTAGCAAAAAGTCATTAAAAGTAAGGGCGCTGTTCATCATGGAAGCGAAGCCTCAAAGTCGGTATTAAAGCGCCGAGTTGAGACCTTAAGTTATAAAAGTTCATTCATTTAACGGTTGCACGCGTCCGAGGCGTCGGCTGAATTTGAAATTACATTACATAGTTATAACGTTCAGTTTCTGTAAGTTCGTTAGATTTTTCCAACAATTTTATATGTATTTTAGATATTACTACAACACAAGCTAAAGTCTATGTGTCTTATAACGATACTCTTATATACCACAGTCTTTTATCAATAGGATTAACAAGGAGGATGAAGTATATAAAATATATATTACTAGTTATAACACGCTTTAAAAAATGTATAGTATTGTTGTTTTGTATTACATTATATGTTATATGTCGAATGTCTTTTTGTACCAACGCCATAATTAACCGCCATTATTTTTTGTCGAAATAATCACTGAAAAGTAATGTTTAAAAAAAATTTTTAAGCGCCATTATTGTACTATTAATCTTATTAATATTGAACTATCATGAGAAATTTAATATCAAAATTTATAAAGCATAAAGATAAATATCATTTATGTATAATATTGTAATACGGATCAGCTATAAAACCTATATTGTAATATATAGGTTGTCAGGATAAAACCCTTCAAAATCTCAAAGACTGACTTTCTTTTCCATCTCAAGAGCTCTACTAAGCTTTATACGCTAAGTATATTTGAACACATCTCAACTATTTCCGCTTTCTACGGCGATGACAAATAAGTATGGCTAGATAGTCTCTTAATACGGTAAGCCTTTAGTATTTTAAGAACCTGTAACTTATTTAATGGAGGTAATAGTATCAGATTTTTTTTTAAATTATGAGCATAAAGTATGATGATATTTAGATACTACATAGTTCCGCCATTGCAAAGAGGAAAATAATATTCATTTAACAAAATGTAGTAACGATACCTATATGGATAAATATAATATTATCTTAATTATTATTTATGTTTCGTTTGTGCACATTCATAACATCCGTAATCGCATTATAGTTAATCTAAGCACACTTATTGGAATAAATTTTAAATCACAAACTGAGACAAAAAATTAGAACTTACTAATAATCATGATGATTTTAACTATATGTAAAAAGAAACAGAAAAAAAACAGAACTCCGAATTTGGAAGGCATTTTACTAAAATAAATAAAGGCTTACTCTTCCTTAAACTGAAATACAATAAACATTCTGTAAAATATATCACAAAACATTGCTGTTTATGTTATGTTATTAAAATGTATATTTTTTTCCTTTCAACCACATTCCAGCGGTTTCTCAAAACACAAGCATTCGTTTTCGGTTTAAAAAGTGAATAATTTAGTTGGCTAAGAGGGCGCCACTCGCGTACTTGTCATTTGCATATTGTCTGCTATGCGGACCGGTCGTCGCTCAGCTGGACAAAGAGATTTTCATAATTTAATTCTGTTTAGTATAATTGCCCACATATTTCCTCTTCTGTCCGCTTTCCGTGATATTTGCATATGAAAAATGCAATTTTTCTGGACTTTACGTTTTACTTAAACTTAAATTAGTACCAAACTACCCACAACACATTCTCGTGGTAACAATGGATATGATCATTCCTACATTTTGTTTGTAAACATTGAAAAACACTGTTAGTGGCAGAAAACTTGGAACATTCTGCTTTTCAATATGTCCAAGATAGTGCGAGCCTTGTTCATTAGCGCCTATAGTGCTTTATTGTTAAATCTTTTCAAATCATTTTTTATAGAACAACATGTAGATTACTTAGAAATTAATTATATATTAAGAACTCCTGGAGTATTAAGAAAGTTAAACCGGGAAATTAAAAAGAACGCGAATAATATGACCATCTACACGCAATTCAAAGAACCCGAAAGATTGCCAACGGATTTAAAGTACATCTTAAAGTGGACCCAAGCCTACGGGCATTACAGTTCAATATTCAAATATGGACAACAATCTTTTCTAGACCATAACTGTAGCTACTACAACTGCTTCATAACGACTGACAAGAGTCTTTTAACAGATATGAAATATTTCAACGCTATACTATTCGATATTGAAAACAACTGGGACTTGCATCCGCCTGTGAGGATTTCGTATCAAAAATATATATTTGTAGCTACAGAATCGGCTGATAACTACCCGATATGCGATCCGGACTACGATTCCTATTACAACTGGACTTGGAGTTACAAATTAGATTCTGATATACGATGGTCATTTGTAACGATATTCGATAAAAATGGACAAATCGTCGGCCCCAAGAAAAATATGTCCTGGATAAACCCAATGGAATCTACACCAGAGCATGTGAGAAATATTTTAAAAACCAAAAAGAAGGCTGTAGCCTGGTTCGTTTCAAATTGTAGATCAAAAAATAAAAGAGAAGATGTAGCAAAAGGAATATTAAAATCTTTGGCTAGGTTTGATCTAAAAATTGATATCTATGGCTGGTGTGGTAACCTTACATGCCCTAAAGATCGTATAGATGAATGCTTAGAGCGTCTAAGAACGGATTACTATTTCTATCTCGCTTTTGAGAACTCTAATAGTGAAGATTACGTCACAGAAAAGATTCTATACCCTCTACAACATTACGCTGTTCCAATAGTATATGGAGGGGCAAATTATTCAAGGTAACCTAATTACTTGTTTTAAATATTAACTTATGATGCTGCTGTCATTAGAAAAGATAAGAAATTGAATTTTGTGAAGTAAAAGTGGATAAGGCGACAATATGGAAAAAGGGAAGTGATTGAGGCAGGATTAAAGATATGCTGTTATTATATTCGAAAACCACCCGTAGTACTAATAACAGAGAATGAATAAAGCGATATGTTTGAACAAAATTAGTTTAATTCCGAATCTAAGCTTTTATCTAATGAACACATAATTATAAAATTTAGCTCTGTTACTTAAACTTTCGAACTTACCAATTTGGAAATGTTACTTATGTATGAAAATATGTTTATTTTTTAGGTTTCTACCACCAGACTCATATATAAACGCTAGAATATTAAGTCCTGACGAAGTGGCTTCCTTAATTTATAAAGCTATGAAGAACCGTGAGGAATATAATAATTATTTTAGGTAAGTTTTACATGTTAAAGTTTTTGAATGAATGAGATCATGAATATACTTGCATATTTCAAATCTGAATAATATTCGCAATGATAATTAGCTTTTACGCAGTGAAATTAAATCTACAAGTGAAACAGTTTTAATAAGTAGTCACCGGTACACATGTATGATTTTAAAATGTTTGTAAATGTCTGTTTCATTGTACAATAAATTATTATTCCAAATATACTTCTTATATTGAAATTTTGTAAATGATCTTTATTTATTGTATCAGGTGGCATAACTACTACACATATAAAGTAGCACCACAAGAAGGGGATGTGTGTGTTCTGTGTAAAATGTTGAATGATCATACAAAGAAAGTAAGTGTAGTGAAAAATTTTAGGCAATGGTGGAATCCTAAATACGAAGATATTTGCAAAGAACAACGAAAAAAGGCAGTTTTGGAAGTGATTTGATGCAAAAAGAAATGAGAGAAATATAATAAATGTTGATGTAAATAAAAACTGACAGAACACAAACCATATAGGTCTCTAATCATTTTATCCATCTGTTTTACTGCAAAGGTTGAATTTTGCAATTGATGCAGCTAAAAGTTGTACTGCACCTTTAAATCCAGAAGCTTCTTTTCTATCCTCATTTTATTCCTACACTGGCGAATTTGAGAACTTTTCTTCTATCATTTATCCATTCTTCAAACGCTTACTACTTGAAATGGTTTATATTACGAGGTAAGTCAGAACTTAAGCTTGTCCATGAATTTCATCATTATCATGATTGTGATGTGAAACTCCGTGAATTGTGCTCATTTTACTATTCAACATAACATAAGAACTTTGAAATCATGAAATCAATAGTAAAATGCCACGTCATGACTCACCACCATCACCGTAAAGTTATTATGATCACTTATCATTTTGAAATTAAACATTATACACCGACCTTATTTGTAGTACTCCAAAAGGAAAGTCTCAATACGTGGTATGTTATTGACAGTTTTTACTTTACGTTACGTTAAGTTAGCAGCAACCAAAATTTTTAAGAGAAACAACTCAAGATTTTGTAGTAGAATTCAACGTTCATTACATTGCGTCATCGATTCACACACACCACTGAGCTGCCTGTATCTGTCTACGAGACTATTGAGTCCGCTACATGGCTACGACAGATCCACTTCGGCCTTGCTTTGAGTTATTTACGGGAGTGAATGAGAAGTGGGACGGATTAAGTCTTGTTCAGGCGAATTAATATTCACTTACTGAAGTACTAGGAATGAGATGCTTCCATTTTGAGCACAAAGATCATCTTGTAGAACTTATTAGTATTTCGATTGCGAAACATAGTAGAATATAACATAGCATACAGCAATTAAGTGGACCTGAATTTGGTGCATATAATAGTTGTTTTATTTTGTTGTAAGAATAAACTATAATAATACTCTGTTGTATTGTGTAAATAAATACTATTTATACATATCTACACTAAAACTGTGTAACGATCTAAACCTAACTGCAAAAACTATAAAATGAATAAACATAAAACTTATGCCAATGCAACACGCATACAGTCAGATCTTGATGGAAAATAATAAATGTTTAATGGCCAAAAATCAGCAGTAATTGTTTCAAATGGTTCCAAGAAACAAATCAAGAGCATGTCCGCCGGAGTGCCTCAGGGGTCCGTTCTTTCCGCTACTCTATTTTTGCTGCACGTCAACGACCTGCTTATGCCCGGTGTATATGGGTACGCAGATGACAGCACAGTAGTGGAACGATACCTCCCAAGTGCTCGGGCCAGTAGGGATGAAATCCAGTCAGAAAGGGAGGCCTTGGTGGAGCGTTTAAATTGTACACTTAGGGCAGTTTCCGACTGGGGCGAAGCCAATCTTGTGCAATTCAACGCCTCCAAAACACAGACGTGTCTGTTCACTGCCAAGAGGAGCCCGTTCACCTTGGCTCCTACTTTCCGGAATGTATCCTTGGAATGCACCGACCGTCTTCAGTTGCTAGGAGTCGAAGTTTCCTCGAACCTTAACTTTGGACGGTTCATCGAATCCAAGGCTAAAGCAGCTGCAAGGAAATTAGGGGTCCTTGCTAAGGTGCGATGGTACTTCACACCGAGTCAGCTTTTGACCCTGTACAAAGCTCAGGTCCGACCATGTGTGGAGTACTGCTGCCACATTTGGGCTGGTGCTGCCAAATCACACCTAACAGCCTTGGATTCCATGGAGAGGCGTGCAAGGAGACTTATTGGTGATCCTGTATTGGTTGAAACCAATTTGCAAAGTCTCGAGCACAGGCGCAGAGTAGCCAGCCTCTCGGTCTTCTATAGGATGCATTTTGGAGAGTGTGCGCAGGAACTGTTTGATATTGTTCCGCCATCTCCATTTTACCACCGAACATCCCGACGCACGGCGAGTATCCATCCTTACG